>WEIT01011735.1:3507-28265 GCA_013389985.1 Dryoscopus gambensis
CTTCCAACCGAATTCAACAGACAAAATAGAATACACATTTTTGGTTACATATTGCAACCCAAGACAGTAGGACTTGAAGAAATGGAGCAATTATTTGCTTGGCAGTCAAAATGGGCTAGGCTAGCTTTGATATACTGGGGGTGCTCATGACTAACTCAATTATCAAAATCTTTGTGTGCCTTGAGGGTCACAAAGAACAGCTGTTACTGTCTTAGCAAGCCATTGTTTTCAGGATTGAAATTGGATTTTTTTCTGTAGAGCTAGAGCTGTACTTTTAACAGGTAATTCTTGGGCTTCCACTGAATCTGAACAGCAACAGCTTTTGAAGGGATAAGGAAAGAAGTAGAGTGAGGGTAAAGCAGCACTTTCCTCTCTGATCTAAAAATAAGCCTGTCTGTCCTTTCTAGCCTTTGCAACCAGACTGTAATAGTTGATAGTGGAGCCTATTAAAACATTTTTTTACAAGAACAGATGAATTTGTTGTGATGTTTTTTTAACAGCAACCATGCTTTCTGAATACTGCTGGTCCATGTAGTTTTACTCTGGTAGAACTGTGCAATCACAGAAAAACTGAGGTTGGAAGGGACCTCAGGACATCCCTAGGCTGCCCTTCTGCTAGTAGCAGGGCTGGCCCTTCGATCAGTGTACGCAGCTGTCATTGCTCTTGCAAGGGCGGGCCACGTAACAATTGTCGTTTTTCCCTTGCTGCTTTCTTGGCTAATACTGTTGCTTGTTACTAAAAAGCAGGGAGGAACATTCATCAGCTCTCTCTGCTGGTGAGCTAAGGTGTTCCGCAATGTGTGTTTGATTCAATTTCTTCAGTTGGTGGAATATACATGATAACTATTATGTCACCTACAAAGGTACGGCAAAGTACAATTATTTAGAGCCTGACAGTTTTCTTCACTAGAACTTTTAAAGCTATGAAGTTTTTTCAAATTTTGTATTCAGTAAAAGCAAGCCCTTTTTGAAAGTTTCTAGGGAAATAATAGGTTCCTGGCGAGGTACATGGGGAATGATAATATAATAATGGAACATATTAGGTTGTTCCAATGCTTGGTCACTCTTTCAGTGAAGAAATGTTTTCTAATTTCCAAGCTGAACCTTCCTTGGTGCCGCTTGATTCCATTTCCCCTTGTTCCTTCACTAGTTGCCTGGGAGAAGAGGCGGACTCCCGCCTCATCTCTCCTCCTTTCAAGCCGTGGTACAGAGTGATAAGTCACCCCTGAGCCTCTTTTTCTCCAGACTGAACACCCACAGTTCCGTCAGCTGCACCTCGTCGGACTTATGTTCAGACTCTTCACCAGCTAATAATATAATACATTAATATAACATTATAGTTTTGCAGGGGATTTTATTGTTGATTTTATTTGCTTTACATCTGATGTCTTTTGAGACAGAGCAAGACTTCAAACCTGGAGACCCCAACTTCTAGGTCGTGGCCCAAATTTCTAGGCTGCAGAGAGAGAAAAAATAATCCTCCTTATGGAACTTTGTCATAAGCAGTATTTCAAGGTGAAGTGTTTTGCCTTTGAAAAAGCTTTATGCTTTGGCTAGAAAATGTCACCAAAAGTAATTATTGTTTGGATAGTACTCCACAAAGAGGTGTAAAAGACTGTTGAGCTACATAGGCACCAAACGAGGATCTATGTTGTAACTTGGTTTTGCCCTTCACTGTACAACTAAACCATATGTGAGTCCCACATTATCTTTTAGCTACAATATGATACACTTTTGTAACTTGTCATTTCAGAACTGGGGCAGCGAACTGTCGTGTCCTGGACATACTCCATCTAGTCGTGTCCCAGCATCAGGTGAGAAAGAACTCCTAACCTCAAATCACACATAGGAAAAATTTCATCTTTTGTTTCTAAAAACAATAAGATGTTGAAATTGCACATCCTAGATGGAAAGTAAACAATAAAAGCTGGTATATTTAGCAGCAAAGGGAAGAAGTCTGTCTTGCCATTCACAGCAAGTTCTGCATGACAGCAGATATGTCTCTGTGGATAAATGTGATCGCATTTATCATATGCATATATCATAGACATCATTTATCATACAGCAACATGGCTGATTAAAATTGCCCAGGAGGGTTAGTGGCTTAGCAAGTTGGAATGTACCCTGATAAGCAGTGCAGTGCAAGTGCTGTGTGTAGTTTGAAGACTTTACAGGGGGATTTTAATAGAAAATATTTATCTATGACCCAAACCTGTCAGCCAATTAAAAGAGATTGAATGTATGCATCTGTAAACATATCTGGTCTGTTTCCATTTTTTACCTAAGGTGTTTTAAGTTCCATTTCTTTCCATGTTAGTGTAATACACTGTTGCAAGCAAAGGCAAGAAGTTATGCATTTTGCCTCGCTGACACACAGAACCTGAGGCTTTTTCTACCTTAAAAGTCTGCAAAAATGCCATCAGATTGGAATCTAAGACTTGCATATTTCTTCTGTCAACCAGTATTTTGTCAGTTGTCAGTAACCCTGCTTTTATTCTCCTCCTGTTTTTTAGTACACGAGCTCCGGCCTGCTGACATCAAAGCCATCGGAGCACTGGGAGATTCCCTGACTGTGAGTGCTGCTGTATTCCCACGCTTAGAATGAGAAGAGCAGTTGCCGATTTCTACCCAGATGTTGTCATGTCAGACATCGTCAGATAGAAAGGAAATTGCTTTGGCTTGGCAAAGCAAAACTCATCTACCTGGTTCCCTTTGTGAAGAAATAGCCTCAAGGGGATATGAGTGACACTGGCAATTGTGTAAGCCAGCAATGAATAATTCAGGCCAGGACAGAAATGGGATCCCATTCTCTGTTGCACACAGTTTATTCAAGTGTTTTTGAAAAGGGAAATGGCTGTCTTATAGGACTAGTCTTCTCTGACATGGAAAAAAAAAAAGTGAAAGCAGTTAATATTTTTTTATGCAATAAGACATTTTGCTGAAAACTCCGATGGAAATAATTGATTGCAGAATGAAGTGCTTCCCACTTGAGATAATTCTGATACTTCTTTATTTCAGAATTTTGCATTCAGATGTTACTTCCTTGGTTAGATGTCTTCCAGTTAAAGCTCTGATATATTTCAAGTACTAAGAAATGGAGGTTCAAAACAAGAAAGTAGGTACAAAAAAAAAAAAAAGGCCTCAGAGAAGAATAGCAGGGAATACTGCAGATCTGCACTGAAGTTTTCTGAGAAAAAGTTCTAGAATTACACAGCCCTACAGAATCGTTCTGGCGTAGGATGAAAGCAAACATTTGCGTCAACAGTTCCCATGAAGTTTAACTCCTGAACTAAACCAGTACTCATTCTAGCAGCTTCTGTTCCTCTTGAGTTCAGAGGGACTTGAAGGGTCTGAAGCCCTTAAATGATCAGGCTTATCTTACAGGAAGGTATGCATGTCTTCATTATACATCATGCACCTTCTCATTAGCTCTGAAACTGATTTTGCTTGACCTGATGGAATCCTGGCTTTCCCCCTGCTGCAAAGCTTTGAGCTTTTCTTAGAAGAAATCATTAAAGACCCTACAAGTCTCCCTCCTATCCATTGCCATGACTCTTAAAATAAATTGCTTTATTTCCTCCCCCATATTGAATGCTAGGTATGGCACTAGCACATATCTCTTATTTTTAAAATATTAGTTATTTTAGTACATGAAATGTCTCAGAAAGCCCTAGTTATAGAGGCCAGATTATGATGTTTGAGGTCTCTATCCCAAGAGCTGAGCAAGGTAGGTTCTCATATTGCCATTATTCATGCAGTTCCTACCAGTTGCCATTGCCACAGCAAGGTGTGTTTGGGGGTTTTATAAAGTGATTTATTTGAGGGGCCAGAAAAACTGGCAGAGTATTTCCCACATGTGTATACATACACCTCCCACAGCAGCCACGTGCACTTCATATGGCATCTCTGGCACATGGGGACTGCACCAGCAAAGTCCACCAAGGCACTGATTGTCCTCCTGCAACTTCCCACAAGATCCCTGAATGCAGTCATGTTTATGGCTGAATTGGTACCATGACTTTTTGAAGAATACAAAGTTAGGTGAAACCACTAAAAAACCGTAAAGCTGCAGAAGAACTCCTTCTCACATCTGCCGCTCTGAATGCGAATCAGGATGCTGACCTTGCTAGAGGTCTGTCCCCATCCTGTGAGCTACTCAAATTTGGCATGAAGGTCTTTGTTCTGATGGCTTTATGTATTTTATTTAATTTTGAAGGATATGAAAGTTCACAGTGCAGGAAGGAAGGCTGTCTCAGTCTAGATACAGTTGGAGATTAATGAAACATTGAGCAATTTAGTCATGTCACTGGTTAGAATTCATCTGTCTGACTTCTTAGCACCAATGCACAGTGAAAGCAATAGACACACCAACATGTCTGTATCTATATCTACATCTATATCTCTATATCTACATTTATATCTCTATATCTACATCTATGCTTATCTATACTGCCCAAATCCTGTCTACCCCTCATCAAGCCTCATCAAAGACTACCAGACTGGATCCAGGAGAGGAAAAATGGATTGTACACCAAAGATTTGTTTTCTTGGCAGATTAAAAAGCAGCTCCTCTGATTTATGTACAGCTAAAACTGGATGGGATTTTTTCATCAGTGTTTGGGGCTTTTTTCCTGGATTATTAAGTATCTCAAAATCATCTTTCTTCAGGAAATGCCAGGATGAAGCATTTTCCATCAGAAAGAAATCCAAGCAAATACAAAGCTGTTGATGTTAATCTGGGTCCCACTGGGTTGCTAAAACAGTATGAATAGTAGCTTTAAAGTCTTGTGTCTTTGACCCTACAATCTGATGTCCGCTGCCTGGACTATATCTCCTCTGATGCTCCACGGTCTACTATCTAGATGACATACTTTTGTGTATGAGGAGAAGGCCAGAAAATTGAAGTATGGGAGATGCAGGGCTGCCCACAGGCCAGTGTGTGGTGGTCAATAAGGACACGGACCACTTGTGCTAAAACTGGTATATTGCGAAAGCTTGGCTGGATGCAGAGTAATCTTACCAGATCGCTTCAGCACTTTCAAAACATGATGTCTATCCTATCTAAATTCATAGGGCTTTTTTTTCTCTTAGTATTTTATCAATTGTTATTTCCATCTTTTCCAGACTGCAGTAGGAGCCAAAGTACCTGACCTACAAACAGACTGGAAAGGACTTTCCTGGAGGTGAGTGAAAATGTTCATTTTTTTCTTTCTCTATTTTTGTGCACATAGTTAAAAGTGTGGGTCACCTGGTTGTGTAGTTACATCTTTTTGTGTAAATTCAGGGGAAGGATGCTGACAGCAAGGATTGCTTAGTAAGGATTGGAAGAATCAGGACTGGAGCGGAAAAGGAGTGATTCTTGTGGGGTGTGTTGTGGGTGGGTTGTGTTTGTTTTTGTGGGCTTTTTCTTGCTGCTTTTTTTTCTTTTATTCTTTTTTTTTTTGTGTGTGTGTGTTAACCAGACCTGATTGCTACAAGCGTGGTCCCCTGTCACAGTACCTTTTAGCCTTTTGCTAGTCTCTCTGGAGCTTGTTCAAAATGTTGCTGTTGCTGTGATCATCTACTGCAGTGTCTAATGCTAGAAGGTCTGAGTGAGTGTGGATTGGCATGAGCATGGCGAGAGCACTGCATACACATTCGGGGAAGATGTTCCAAACACCTTTGCTACTGTGTCTTGGTTTAGAAGACAGGTGACTGCCAGGGGAAATCAGAGCCTCCCTTGGAATAGAGAATGTAAACCCCCCACCTCCNGGTGGTCCTGTAGAAAAGGGTCCGGTGGTGACAGGATGGGTCCAGTTTTCCTCGGGGAATCCGGTGGGAAAAACCAGCTGCTCTGATGTCCTGAGTTGCAGGTTTTATGCAGGTAGAGAGACTTCGGCTCCTCCCACTGAGTGGAGCCTTCCCCAGTGGGGTGATGTGATGTTATCGGTCACAAGGAGAGCCTTAATTGCTCATTCCCAGGTGATATCCCCTTGGAGGAGGATGGGTGGAGGACGAGATAAGGAAGCACTGCCCCATCTGGTTTTAACAATTGACCCATTAACAGAAAGCACCCGCCCTCCTTCCCCTGGAGTTACAAGAGATGAAAATATCTTTCAACTGGTTTCAACAGATGAAAATAAAATAAAATTTTTGGTTACATATTGCAACCCAAGACATACTGCAAAGTGGGCAAACAGGGCACATCAGAGGGTGTGAAGCTCAATATCCATGCTAGAGCAGAAGGAAACTGCCTATTCCCTATGAGCAGATGGATGGCTGCTAAGTGTGTGCATGCATACATTGTCCTCTTCGCTCTTTCTGCACCCCTTTGCATGTGTCTGCAGGCATGGGTGTTTTCAGGAGGGGCTGCCAGAAGTGGTGCAAGAGTGTTTTGGCTCTGCACACAGACAAGTTTTGAATGGTAGAGGCAGAGGCTCTTCGTCATCGGCATTGCAGAATTGCAAATGAGTAGTTAATGAATATTTAATGCAGTCTCTCCTATGTATAACTGCACACGAATGTCGTTTCAACAAGGTAACGTGGAGCAACCTTAGTGAGGACATATGCCTTTGTATGATGGGTATCCCAGCATGTCCATATGAAAAATCAGTTCTCCCAATATAGTCTGTTCCCAGCCTGAAGGCATAGCTTCTATCTTAGCTGCTGCCCTGCTTTATTTAATGTGAGTTATCCTTTCACTGCTTTCCCTGAATTCCTGTGGTTTATCTCCTTAGTCCTGTTTGAAGTAAATATTTTGGGCGGGGAGGTTGTTTTTTCCTTCTTGGGCTGCTACGGCAACATATGGTGGCAATAAGACAGATGGCTGCAGGATTAACCCTACCGGGTGATTTTGTTCTTTCCCTTTGTAGTATTGGAGGTGATGAGACCCTGGAAATCCAGGCTACTTTACCCAGTGAGTATCCTAGAAAAGCAAAAGTTGGGCATTACACTGAAAGTCGTGTAAGTGGGTGCTAGGAAACATCTGGAAATGGTCATTCTTTCCTTGCAAATGATGGGGATGTCTGCCTGTTGTGGGTATGAGCAGTTCATGTGAGTCACTGCGGAAATCCAGACTGACCTGATTAGCTGTAAAGTTGATTCAGCCCCTCCACATCACAGGACCTGCATGTGATTGTATCGTCCTTTTGACCAAAAGAATTAGGAGTAAATGTGCTGAAGGTGACAGAAGCTCATGGCAGACCTGCTCCTCCCTTATTTTGTTTTGTGCTTTCTAGTGACTGACTGTAATGTCTGTGGACAAATGAAGGGTTATGAAACAATTAGCAGTCCATCTAGCTAGGGTTGTTGACAAAGGTATGGTTCTTCCTGATGATTTCAAGTTGCTACATAGCAGTGAAAAAAACCCTAAAAATACTACATTTTTTTTGCCCTCGTGTTCTGTGTGATTGGGCCCTGTAGCTGCCATAAAAAACATTAAGTGGTCAGCGTGATAATAAATTGGACGGGATTTGGTTTATAATGGTTGATCTATTTGTATGTGATCCATGCTGCAGAGCAGTTTGATAATACCTGACATTGTTAGTAATAAAATCTGATGTGCTTTGCCTTGTACCAGGCATATCACTGTGCTTGAGGAAAAATAGAAGACGCAATTCATTTATGCATTGTAAATGAGATTCTATAAAGAGGTTTCAGACAGCACTACAGACACAGTAACAATAACAGTTTTCAAACATCATGCTTCCCCACTGAAGGTTTCAGTGAAATCTAGAAAAATGAAAAAAAATTCACTTCTCTGCTGCAAGTATTATTATCTAGCTGGAGGAGTAGAGGTAGAGGGCCATATTCAGGGCATCTGCTTCTGGTACATGAAAGAAAGTCTGACCACAAATACTCAGACACTTAAATTCAAAAGTGGTGATTTGCCCGAGATCCTCCTGTGCATCTCCTGGGCCACCAGTCCCTGACTCCTCAGGCCAATGGACAGAAACAACTGCAGTGATGAAATTTGAACAGTAACTAGAGTCTTCAAAGCAGGCGTGTCTCTAGCTCCTGTAAAGTCATAGTGAATGAGGGGAAAACACAGGTCTGTATTCTTACCACTCAACTGGCTCCTGCTTCTGCACGTGGCAGGCAGTGCTTGCTGGTTGTGAATGGTTAAACACTGTGGTTTTTCTTTTTAAGACATCTTGAAGAAATTCAATCCGAACCTCTTTGGCTTCTCCACTGGCAGTTCCAAGGAAACAGCTGGATTCAACGTCGCAGAGAGAAATGCCACAGCACGGTAAGGACAATCACAGACGGGAAAGGCAAAGGAGTGAGAAGTGATGGACTGGCAAGTTACCTTTGTGATGCATGTCAGGGTTGAGGTAATGCTGATGACCTGCTGGTACTCAGCGTGTTTCTGTGATCTGATGTTTTTAATTGTGAGTTTTGGGTATTCATTTTTAAAATTCAGTTCAGTATTTGGGGGATTTATTTTTTATCTCTTTTAAAATTAGACACAAGCTTCCTTTCTTTATTTGATTTCTGCCCATAATTTTTGAGCCAATGCCTAGTTATGCTTCTAATTCAACCAGTACCTTTTTCTGCCCAGTCTAATTCACTGTCAGGCAATATCTGTAATAAGAAAAAATTCATGAGCATCTCTTTTATTCCTTGACTTCTAGAAAATGTGCCTGAAACTAACAAATAGAAGCCCACTGCTACCCTAATGGCATTAGAAACTATCCCTGTTTGCACTGCAAAGGCAAAAAAAAATTAGCAGGTGGGAAATAACTCTTTTCTCCTCCTGAAGAAAAAACCTGCTAGTCTGTTAAGAACCAAAACATGTCGGAATTTGTATGGCTTATGCTGTCCCTGCTCCATGAATACTCACAGAATTTGTTTCCAAAGCTTTTTGTGACACCTTTAATGACCATTAAATCTGCTTCAAGAGAGATTTAAGATAACTATCAAAGCCTGTATAGCTGCTAAATATTTCATAGGTTCCCTGAGCAAAGCTGACTCAGCATGATCAATATGGTTCTGGGAATCCAAATAATGTGACTGCGTTTGTGTAGTTGCTGGAGAGAGGCAGGGCTTATTAGCTCAAGCAGAGTCTTATTCTAGTATATCAGGAACTCATTTCCAGCTGGTGTCTCAGCATGGTTTGTGCTTTGGCCCATGGATGTTGCATCCTGTCCAGAGCTGGACTGGGACTCTCCAGCCTGGCAGTCCCACGATGTAAGCAATATCTTCCAGCCATAAAACAAGCCATAGGAATTTAAGGCTGGATTAGGAAGGCTGGTTAGGTACCCAGCTTCTGTGTCAGCACCAAACTCCCCCACTAGATCTTTGAAGGGAGTTATGCAACTCAATGTCTCTGTACAACTGGGCATTAGTGCTTTTTCCCAAACAAAATGCACTTAAGCCAACTCTGAGATGGGAAGAACTCATACCAGTTGCCTGCCACTTGGCAGCCATCCCAGCTGAAGCCTTTTCAGATCAGATTATTCACTTGTGCAACTTGGTCCTTCAGTGTTTGCTCAGCCTTTTGAGGCATCACTTTCCTTATATTGATTTCTGCTGATCCTTATACTGATTTCTGAGATCCACTGAAATGAGGAATGGGAGACCAAGGTGATGTGCTTTTAGAGCACACATCTACAATCTTCTGTTCTGTCTCCTAGGGATATGCCAGCCCAAGCACGTGCATTGGTGGAACTGATGAGAAGCAGCTCGGTAAGTGGGATTTGGGCCACGCCTCGGTGCTCCCGTGGTCTCTGGGAGATGACTATAATTAATGGGATGCTCGAGTCATGAAGAGTGCTTTACTGATGAAAGCAAAGTCCTTGTGTCTGCTGTGCTTTCCAAGATGAATGTACATGAATTACCCCTAATGTAGGGTGCAGTGCCGCCAGGCGATGTAAGGATGGTAGTGAGGAAGAGGAGAAATCTGAAGGCTCTGGTGAGATCACAGGATTGCTTTGTTGAGCAGCAGCCTTCAAAGTGAAGGCCATAAAGGCTGAGTGTCAAATTGCTGGAGCAGATACCTGCAGACCAACAGGAGTCACAATACCCACAATACTGGGAAGAGGGACTACTGAAGTCTGCAGAAGAAAAATCCCTCTCAAAGTCTGTCTTTGAGCAGGCAAATAATTAATCAGTGACTAGAAACCTCAGGATTGGACGAATCTCTGTCACACCATAATCTTGTAGAGAAATAGTAGGGGATCTAGCATTGTGGACCAGTCTGCTATGCCAACTCCACTGATGGCTGCAAAGGGCATCAAAAGTGGGGAGGGGAAGAAATCTGTGAGAAACCCAAAGCTGCCCTGCTCCGAGCTTTGGTTGAATTTGAGTGGATCACTGACGGGGCGTGAGCTGTTGGTTCAGGGAGAGCATTCCCTCTAAGGGAATGGGAGTGCCTGGTGCTCCTTGGCTCAGACTGAATGGGAAAGGAAGGCACTGAATAAGCAGGATTTGTCAAAGCATGTGTCTCTCCATGCCAGAACTCTTGATGGATGCTGCATGCTCACCCCACTGTCAGTTACTCTGCATTGCCAATTGTTTGGCAGAGTGAAGGGAGCTGGCATGGGTTTTCAATGGAATAGGAGAGGCTCTTGTACTTTGTTTTATTCACAGCTTTTTATGCATTTTTTTATCAAGGGAGAGGGCTGTGTCCCTGCCATAACATTACCTCTTCATGAAAGTCTTTCTGAGCAAATTGCTGGTTAAAGAGGAGAATTCAGACCTTTGGGTGATTCCCAGGCCCTCCCTCTATTTGTGGGATCCTTTTGCAGATGTTTGTTATGTAAATGCACCACACTAAAAATAGTTGCCTTTGATTCCTTTCTTTGTACTGAATGTTACAAAATGTTTTGATGAGATCCAGCTCTCAGCAGCGCCTATTGTTAGCTTGTGGTGACGTGGATGCTGCAGCTGCCCTTATATGAGCTCAGTGAAGTCACCAGCCTCCTGGACTCTTCTATTTTAATCCAGCTGTCTGTTCCCTGGGGCACCCCCTGCCCCTCCTGGCCGCCGGGGTAATACTTGCCCAGCTGGCAGGGATCCCCAGCAGCTCCAGTTCCACAGCTTCATGAGTCACTCCAGCCTCCACTCCCACAAGGCTTTATCCCCACGCTGCCTGCAGTGTGCAGCCATGGCTGGCAAATCTCTCCTGTCCATCCCTGTTCTGAAGCTGACATTCATTTAGGGATGCTTGCTGCCACAGACACATTTCCATGCTTGGTTACCCTGACAGAGCTTGTCTGCTGAAGGGAATTTCCTCACAGAAGCCAAGGTGAATTGCAGTAGACTAGCAAACAGTTCAGATTTTCTCCCTGGAGAGAGGTTTTTCTTCTGCCAGCTTAACTCAGCATACCTCCTTTGTTCTGCCCTACTGTCTGTGCCCCATTTAGCCCCATTTGTGAATGTTACCTCTGCATGCCTAAGCAATAGGTGCTGCAATCTGTTTGTTTTATGTGCCACTAGGAAATTAACTTCAAGGAAGACTGGAAGCTGATTACCATCCTTGTTGGGGGCAGCGACCTATGCCAGTACTGCCTGGACAAGGTTTGTATCTCTGAATTAGGCATGCTCATTCAGGCATTTGGCAGGTGACCCGGCCTGGAAATATAGCCTTTCTCTCTCTCAGGGAGTCAAAGTTCCTCTTTGTTTAAAAAGCACTTAGAAGTCCTGGCCCTTTCATCTGAGCTGTGTCAGAAACAAGTGCACACCTTTTAATACCAGGCACTGCAGCTCTTGAGAAATGCATTATTTAAATACTAGGAACCTGCCCATATTGAACAAAACCAGGATTAAGCTGAAGAGCTCTCCCTGCTTAACTGGACAAAGCAATCAGTGTGGTATCTTAGGCATGTTATGGGACACAAGTGAAGTCTTCTGGAAAGCATCCCCACACAATAGTTACTGAGGATGCCCAATTCTTGCTTCAGAATGACACCCAAAATGATATCAGTTTATAGTGAAAAGCATGTCCTTTCTTCAGCTGTCAGTGGTCATCCCCTCTGAAACAGTTCATGTAGCACAGACTGGGGGTCTGGACCCCAGCTTGTCGAAATGACCAGGTGCTTTTCTCTGTTTTGCTCTTTCCTTTATAGGCTGCTGCCTGGAGCCCTTGTGCCCACAGCTACATCTTTAGAACTACAGTCACAAGGTTGTTTTGCTTATGGGCTCTGTGGGGTCTGACTGCCTTCATATCAGTTTCTCCAGACTGGCAGTTTGAAAAAAAAAATCTTGTTTTGTTCATAAGGCAAACCAGTCTGGTCTAGGTCCCGTAAAAGACAACCTAAAATCCAAAAATGTGATCAATATAGTCATTATCAGGGAAAGGCTCTGCCAAGATACCTCAGGATTTCCTACAGAGAATAGGGGAATATATTAATGACATAAAAACACAAGCACTATATAACTTCTGTACATGTGCCAATAAACTTCTTGATCTGGAAATATATCTGCCAACAGAAGGAAAAAGGAGCATCAAGTCAGTATATCTTCTTACAGACCACCTTCTTGGTTCCTTAAAAAGACCGATTAAATTGTTGTCTTTTTTTTTTTTTTTTTTTAAACAGGAAACCTATTCAGTGCAAAAGTATGTAAAGCACCTTCAGGACACTCTGGATATTTTCTATAAGGAGGTAAGCTTCTAAGATACCCTAGCAAGCTATGTTCCTGGCAAGTACATTGATGTTTTTTCTCACCTCTGATAGACTGTCAGTGATTATGTTTCATACAAGGTCATCTTTCAAATAGCTGGAGTCAGACTGTTCCTCAGTGCTGCATTTCAACAGCTGCATTAGCTAATGCTCTGAGAGAGGGCTGCAGTTTCAGAAAAACTGTGTTTCATAGTATTTATGCTGTGGACCAGATATACCATGACCCTACAGCCAGTTTTCATGGCTAAACCCACCATAAACAGTTTCATTGACCCTAGAGCAAATGGAAACGTCCCAGGGAGTCAAGCAGCACTTTGGCTAGCTTGTACTAGCTGCTGGAATTTTTTTGGCTGACATCCACTGTATGTCTCCCTCCCCCTCCTTTTATACATCATCCTTGCACATGCCATTGGCTGCAGCCGGTGCAGTTTGCACTGACTCCCTGACCTACGGATGCACTTCTCACTCTTTGTAGTGGTATCATGTTCTGTTATTTGTAACATGTCTGTGTGTCTGGTTATTATAATCCTTGCAGCTCCCAAGAGTCTTTATCAACATGGTGGAGATGCTAGAGTTCTCTGGACTGCGTCAAATCACAGCAAGCTCTTCAGAGTGTGCTTTGACAGCAAAGTAAGTGAGCAAAACAACTCTTTGCCTTGAAAGTGATATTTTTTTGGCTCAGTCTCAATTTCTGCAGGAGGACATCCACACTGAGCTTTCCAAGCTACTTGCATTGCCGCCTTTACCTGGTGCACTAGTTCTCATCAACTTTCTATTACTTCTTCCAACACTTCAGCTAAAAGGCATGCGCCTGTAGATAGCAGAGTTATCACTTCTCAGCTCTAAGGCAGCATGACGCAGCCCAAGTCAACATATGGTTGTTGTGCTGCTGAACTTTGAAGGCTCTTTTGCCCAGCCATCTCCTGGTCAGCAGCACAGGCTGACATGCCTGATGCCCCTCTTTGTATCCATTACCTCTGGTGCAGGCTGGGCTGCATACAGCAGAGCACAGCCAGGAACTGTTCCTCACACCTAATGAAGGAGACCAAAATCTTAACTCAAAGAAGGTTGAGGGACTTGTTTTAGAAAGCAGCAGTGTCTTTAAAGGCATCAGAATGGACATGAAAAGCCTCTTTAGTCTCGCAGAGAAAGGTGTAACAAAGACCGGTAGTTGGAAGGTGATGCCGAAGGAATTCAAATCAAGTTAGGCACAGATTTTTAATAATACAAGTGATTAACTACAGGAACACACTGGAAGGGAAAATAATGAATTGACTGTCTTGCTTGATGTCTTCCTATTCATTCCAAGCACATTCTTAGAATATGAATTTCAGTGAAGCACAAGTTATTACCTCTTGTTATGAGGGTAACATAATAAAACAGAGTGGTTCAAGGACTCAGACTACATGAAAAACTTGTCTTTTCTAACTTTAAACTCCCAGATGTCTGAAAATCTGCTGTAAGCCCATTCATCGGGTGATTTCGTATGTGATAACACATGTGATTTCCTGCTAATGGGTGGCATGCTAAACACTTTTCTGCGTTCAGCTCAAGAGTTGTGGCTCCTGCAGCTCTCTCTGGCTGTGACAGGTGTTCATCTTGAAAAGTAAGTCAGTAGAGATTTTTCTTTTCTGAAGTATCTGTCCATTTCTAAGCCACCAAGGTGGCTCTCCCTTCTGCATGTGAGGTTTGAGCACCTATCCTGAGCTTCATGAAGCAGACACACACTGATGAAGAACTGTGGAGAGGCTATTCTAGACTGGTTTTTAATTCTAGTATTTCTTTCGTTTAAGGAAAGTTTGCCCATGTTTCTTAAACCCAGAGGAAAATTCTTCTGAATTACAAGAAATTAAGAGAGTTAACAGAGATTTTCAGGTAATGCATTGACCCTGTAAGTGGTCATCTTCACTTGTGTCTCTTTATATTGCTTCCCTCGCTGCCCTTCCTGTCATGCATATCCTCAGCAGTACAGAGAGGGATAACTGGAAAACAATTTGGCTACAGCCTAATCAAAACCCTACCCAGCTAACCAGTTAGTAGCAGTGCAAGTCCTCCCACGTTGCCTTATGATTTGATCTCATTTCTGAACTGAATGCAGATGGAGACCAGTTCTGTTTCCAGCTGCTGTTTCAGCAGCCAAGAAGGACTTAGTAATGATGGCTGCTTTGTTGGTATGTGTTTGTCTGTTATGAGCCCAATGAGTAGTTCACATTAATTAACATGTCACTGCAAGAGTGACGAATGACCTTGCATCAGCTGTTTTGTGGTTACTCTTAGCAGAAGAAATTAACTAAACCAACCATGGGCCAGCTTGCTATCTGAGAGTAACTTTTCATAGCCTCAGGCATAAGATTCACTCAGAATTAACAGAGGCTATAAATAGCCATTGGAGCAGAAGCTTTTTCCATCGATGTTCTTATGAATACAGGAATCACTGTATCAGATCACATTATGTTCTCTATTCTGGCTCTGGCAGATAAGATGGGAAGTTCCAATGAGATGGGGTTTTCTGTTTGTATGAATGTCTGTGACCATAATTTTTGAAAGTGGCAGGTAATTTTTCAATGTGTAAGTTTTATTTTCATTCAAGCACACCTTTCTGAAAAATCAAGTGTGCTTCAGCCTCAAGTTGGCATTCTGGACTCATTTGTCACTTCTAAAACTGTTGGCCTTATTCCTTTTTTATAATTTTCTGCAAATTTTAATCTCATTGCAATTGTGCAGTTTTAGTTTCTATACGTAAGGTTTGAACTACTTTTTTCTGGTTTTATTTTTTTTTAATTAAGCAACTTTATATTTTTTATATTTTTATTTTTGTTTGAGAGAACCCAGCTTCTGGGCATTTTCCTCATGAAAATCTCTTCATGAACGAAATTATTTTCTCAGCCGTTTTCTTGACTGCTTTATAACATTTAGCTGGATTTACACTAACAGTTTATGGCATCCTACACTGAAAGATGTGTAATCTGCGCGTTTTTGATAGCTGACAAATGTTAGTTGAGTCTCGTGGGTAACTCTTCTGTTTTCACCAATTACTCTGCATCCAGGCTGAAGCCTTGCGGCTGATCAACAGCGGTCGGTACGAACAGCGGGAGGACTTTGCAGTGGTCACACAACCATTTTTCCGGAACACCTTGCTGCCCCTGGATAGCGTGAGTCCTCTTTTGCTTTCCCACTATGAGAGGGCCAGTATCTTGATTTCTCTTAAGCCAGTAAGATCCATGCCACAAAGGACTGTGTTTTCTTCTCTTTGCACAGTCTAGCAGTGCAGCGTGGAATATGTGGTAAGAGTGAGAAAGGAGAAGACAGGAGGTCTCACAAGAAGACAAGAAGATTCACAGTGCTGCCTGTGAACCAAAATGGCTTTAGAAAACATTCATGGTGTGCACCCATAAACAAGGCACCCTCTGACTTCCTCTAAACTGCATGTTGGTTTCCCTCTTGAGGCAGTTGGTTAGCATTCACCACAGTTTCCCGATTTAGATTACAGAATGTGTTCAGGTTTTCTTCAAATGGAGACCAGCACTTGAATCTGTGACTCATCCAAGCCTAGAAATGGGAAGCAGCCTTTGAAACCAAACACTGATTCTCCTTCTTTTCTCCAGCCTTAGCATTATGTATGCTGTGTAGTTTGGGATACGAATATCCAGCATGAATCCTGGTCAAAACAACCCAGTTTTGCATAGTACTGATCCTTTTTTCATACCATCTCCATTTTTTTCTGGCAGCCTACAAGGTTGAACAATGGTCACCATACAGGTAGTGATGAGGCAAATTCCCCCTAAGAGAGACATTTGCCACAGCAGGATAAGCCCACCATTTTTATTGTTATCTGAAATTCAGCACCTGAAAGATTGTAAGTCTGAGTCACAGAAGTTTAGAAAGCAATAATAAGCCGTTTTCTATCAGTTCTGTACAACATGGAATGTGGGTCCATGGCAGTGTCCATGTAACAGCGGTGACTGTTGGCTTAATGATAAGTTTAGTTTTGTTATCAAAATTTCTGTGTGAAGTTGAGCAGGCTGCATTACACAGAAGGTCTCGAGGTGCAGTAATCAGCCCATAGTTAGGAGTACCTAAGTTTATTTGCAGTGTGAAAACATGAGCATATTGCCTTTAGGAAGATACCAAAATTGTGAAGTGGGTATACCAAGTAAGGTACACTATTAAATATAGTATGTCAGATCTCAGAGGTTGAAATTTGCTGATAAATACATTTTTGCTTTTATTGCAGACCAGCAAGCCAGATATGAGTTTCTTTGCTGCAGACTGCTTTCATTTCAGTGTAAGAGGCTATGCTGAGATGGCCATGGCTCTCTGGAATAATATGGTAAGGGGTTACAACTTAGATCCCTATGTGTTTGTGGTAGCAGTATCTACAAAAGATCATGAGAAAGGTGTCTGAAACAAAAGAGTAAGCAGGACATAAAATTGATATCCTAACAAGAGGGGGTTGCTCAACTCTGAGGTTCTTCTCACTCTGCATTGCTTAGGAACGTAATCCAAAGTGATCATGTTGCATGAAACAGTGTAAGTCTTTGCTCTTTCAAAATGAGAAGTCCTGAGAGTCTTAATGTAATGGAAAAAATTCCTTTCTGATTTGGTAAATAACTTGCATTAAAACAAAAAGTGAGTTTAAACAGTTAAACATTCAGTTCTGTAGGTTTGCTGAAAATGTCTGTTCAATGAGCTTACCCTTCTTCAGTGAATTCTGTTATATTTATTAGGAATATGTGCCTATATGTGACTGAATTTTTGCTGCCATTAATAGTGTGGACATGTTGTACCACCCACTCTTGTATCTGAGGCAGTTTTAGTGGAGTCACTAAAACTAATGGGGGGCTGAAATCAAACTTATGATGCTTGTAATCACATTCCATCTGTCATTTTGGGGGAGATGATAGCTTTCGAATAGTGTCGGAAGATGGTGTAAGAGGGACATGCTAGACTTGGTAACTCCAAGGTCACAGTTGCTTCCAGAAACGTTTGCCCACGCTGGAAGGAAGACTTTGGCATTTTCATGCCACAGCAACATTTCCTCCCCTTGCCTTGTAAACACCAGTATCCAAACACATTGTGCTAGCAGAAATCCTGCATTCTTGTTTGTACAAGAAACAAGCATAAATGGAGGGGAATTTCTTTTGTAAGAGTTTGAGCTAGATAAGAAGCTTACAGGATACCCTAGAATGAGCTTGAGCAGAAGGACTGAAAAATGCAGGGCAGGAATCTGTGCAGTTGCCCAGTATAGCATATGAGCTGTAGGTCCAGGGTTATAGAATGTATAGTGCATGCACAGGCTCAGAGTAATTGATTTGTGCATGCACAGCAACTCTGCCTGGTTTCCATCAGGCTTCCCTGTCTGGGACTCCAGGTGACAGCAGGCTGGTACACTTCACTCTGCTTCATATCTTAAACAGGACTAATGGTGGGCCAGAAACCCCAGGAAAATGTAGAAAAATTCAAATTGAGCATGGCTGAGGGTTTTAAGAAAAAAAAGACAGTACCTGGGCATATGGCGGTCTTAAATTGGGTTTCTGTTGCCATGTGGTATTCCTACTGGCCATTACTCATTCCTGAATCACCATCAGCCTTTTTTCCTATGCCACCAGCATTTTCTTTCTGTCCAGACTGTCACTCATTTCCTACGCGTATAAGGATATTGACACAAAGCTTTCTACTGGGGTGGCAGGGATCAGGTTCTTACTGATGCAAAGCACAACTATTCCCTCCCATAGAGATCTGTCGGTCTACGCCAACTGAAGATATTACTGTTTACTATTTAAATCTAGTTCTTGTAACACATCCCTGCCTTTCCCTTGCAGTCCTTGTACGGCAAGGCTGTGCAAGCTTACTGTAAGGCTGTATTGTTTCCCTGTTCCCTGAAAAGCTCGGCAGGCTGCAGGCTTATGGCCAAATGACATGAATTCTTGTCAGTGCACACAAAGGGCCAGACTGTGCCTGGCCACTGTGTGGGTATGCAGGGATTGGGATGGCTTATGGAGTCTCTCCCTCGCCATAATGCTCTTTGCCCTTTTTGCTTTGTGCAAAACAGTGTGCTCCTGCTCTCTGAAGCCCGAGGACTCTGGTGTCTTAAGGGGTTTCCACTGGTCCCAAACCCACCTTGTCAGGTCTTTGGCCAAGGTGAAGGGACACATGGACAGAGTTTTTTGGCTTGTGTTCTGCCTCCATGCTTGCCACATGCTCTAGAGGAGCTGTGGGTTTCTTCCAGAACTTGTCCTGTATGCTCATGGATTTGAGGTCATCTTCAAAGCTCAGAAACTAATGCTCCTGAAGAACAGACTGCACAGAGATGAAGTAAGCATGGATGGTTACAGAATTTTGCATTTTATCATCTTTTGTCTGGGCTCTGTGCCAGAATCCTTACCAAGTGCCCTGGCATGGGAAGAACTATAATTATCTACAAATAACCAGTTGCACTGCAGGCAGAATGCTGCAAGATATGAGCCACACATCGTACAAATAACTGAGCTGTTCCCTTTAAGGTGCAACAAAACTACCAAACTCAGTCTTCACTGCCTTAGCTGGTGGGTGGGCCAAGTGATTAGGAGTCATAAAAGAGTCCACCAGGACCCTACAACAATCAGCAAAACTTGGCATCCTGTTTTGCTTCTCCTCTTCACTTGTTAGCTTCCTTCTTTTCCCTAGTTATAATTTTCTGTGGTTCATATCTTTTTACTTTTCAGTCTCTGCTAGCATCTTTCTATTTTTTAAATTTTTTATTAAAAATGAGCTAGAGAGAGAAAGTATTCCCAGTGTTTCCATATGAGAATCTTATGGATAGAATTTGTTTTTCCCATGTTGTGTTGAGCTTGTTGCTGTATTGTTTCTCTTCAGCATACGGTTGACACTTTAATCCCTTGAGGACGGTAAATGCCTGTATGGACAATAGCAGAAGCAACAGCCCATCCTCTGTGCTGTATTCCCAGAAGTGCTGGATGACAACTTTGCAGTTCTCTGTGGACCAATCTTGAAGTCATTACTTCAGGCATGTCCATACAACAGTTGTAAACACTTCAGTTAACATGACTGAGCAAGCCTCTACTCGTTAGCTTAGCTATGGCAACCAGTGGTATGTGCACTCCTAGCCAAGCACAACTGCCTGCTATTAGCCTGGGTGTATTTTATGTTGAGTTGGAAATGGGCTTGGGGTGAGCCTGTGGTCAGCTATTGCAACTCAGCTGACAACTGACTGTATAAAAGGCTCTGTTTAACTCGTTTCTTGCAAGATTGTGAACCTAGCCTCAGCTAAAACTCCCAGGGAATTTCTTGTCTGAGTGAAGACTGCAAATGTTGGCGCTGTTCCATCCTCTCTTGTTAACTCTGTCATTTCTGAAGTAACTCCTATCACCATGACACCTAGGCATCTTTCCTTAAGTAATCTGCTAAGTAATATCTAACATCTGTCATGTGGGTTTTTTCCTTTGTGGTTTATACTGCCATTTGAGATGAGTACATGGCAGAACTGGGTGTAATAGCGAACCACTTCGCTTTAGCAGAATATTTAAAATACGTTGTATTCAGAGCAATGCAAAAAGAAGAAAGACCCTATTCCTTGCTTCTGAGGGAGTTATTCTGCAGCTAGTACATCAGATTCTCAATGTCTTCAGTTCACGGGTGTTAAAATGTTTGCAAACTTTCCTGTGCTCCTTCTACCACACTTCGTTACTGCAAGCACCAAAAGATTGGATAAGAAGTTGTAACTGTCTGAGTCAAGAGAGTCTGAGAAGGAAAAAATTTGTCATTATGTTTAACATTGCTTTTCTTTTCTTCAGCTGGAGCCAGTTGGTGAAAAGCAGACTTACAACAACTTTACCCATGACAGATCAAAACTCAGGTGTCCAAACCCTGTAAGTAAAGGTCAAGGTGCTCTCTCCATTAATTATTTCTATTTTTCTCCTTTCTTCCCACTGGTAAAGCTCTTTAAAAGAGTATCTTTGTGAAGGCTTCAAATGGCTAAGACATATTCCTGTTTTGTTACAGACAGGGAAATCTACTTAGGATTTAAGACAAAAACCTTTATCCTCACTGGAGTGGAAAGCCTCTCATTAAAGCCAGTTCTAATGAGTCTATATATTTCCACTTGGTTATTTTCAGCAAGGAAATTAGGAAGCGATGCCACCACTCCTGATTCTGAGGTGGCTTCTTTTTTGTGTTCTCAGAATTTTCAGGCAATAGAGCAGGAGAGTGTTTGGGCTAAGATAGAGAGAAGGCAAAAAAGAGCGGATTGTCTAAAGGTCTACCATTCCTCTCTGAGAATGGGCAGTGGCCTATTGTTGTAATACTGCCCGTTGAGTGGTCTGTGGTCAATAAAGCCTTTGCTCTCCCTTTGTAGGAGAAACCTTTTCTTTCCACGCGAAGAAATAGTGGATTTGGAAATTCAGATCTCAACTTGGAGAAAACAGAATCTTCAGTCCCCTACTGGGCTGTCATTGTGACTGCAGTAGCTGGGATCCTGGTGGGTTCTTTACTTGGCTGGGTTGTGTCATGGAGAAGAACCAAGAAGCACCAGCGTAAGGCTGACACAGAAAACAACCTTAGAACAACTCCTCTGTAACACAGGTGGAACAAACATCTTTATCTGATGAGGGTGCTCTCTGGTGTGACACAGAGAGCAGCAGAATAAAAAACCTGTTGGATATGAATGAAGCTTTTTGGTTGCCCAGGGATTTTTGGGCTAAATAACATTGATCAGTAATGTACTGTAGAGTTGTCTTCTGCAGACCAGTCAGGTGGAGGATGAAGTTCAAAGTCTGCTGTGGTTTCACGCCAGATGGTAACTAAGTACCACACAACTGCTCGCCCAATCCCCCTCAGTCACCCTCAGTGGGATGAGGAGGAGAATTGGAAAAAGTTAAATCCCATAAGCTGAGATGGGAACAGTTTTAATAACTGAAATAAAGTAAAATATAATAATAATAATTGTAATGAAAGGGGAAGCAACAAAAAAGAGAGGAATAAAACTCATGAAAAACAAGTGCTGCACAATGCAATTGCTCATCACCTGCTGACTGATGCCCAGCCTATCCTTGATCAGCAATCAGCCCCTCCTGGACTTCTTCCCCAAGTCTGTATAGTAAGCATGATGTTCTATGGCATGGAATATCCCTTTGGCCAGCTCAGGTCAGCTATCCTGGCCATGTTCCCTACCAGCTTCTTGTGCTGGCAGAGCATGGGAAACTGGAAAGTCCTTGGTTTAGAGCAAGCACTACTTAGCAACAACTAAAATACTGATTTGTTAACAACATTGTTCTCATACTAAATCCTAACACAGCACAGAAACCGCTGTTAAGAAAAATATTAACTCCATCCCAGCTGAAATCAGGACAAAGGGTTAAAAGCTTTTTTGTTCTGGGGTCCAATTTTCTGTTTCATGAATATTACTCAGGATGTCAGTTGATTGCACAAAGCAAGAACACCTGTTCATGCATCTTGGCTTCTTAATTGTGCCTCTGTCCTTTTCCCTTATAAACCTGTATATAAAATGTTAGAGACAAGTCCATGATTGCAACCTGGTATTCCCCAATAGTAAGGTGTAAGTAAGCTAAAGAGCAGCTGCATTTCACAGGTTAGATTCCAGCAAGACCATCGCATTGAACGTGCTAAGGTGATTCTACATGGGCAAGCACAATGCCATGGAAACATCTTTAAGCTGGCTTCTGAGCAACTTGGATACACATGGCGTCCCTGATAGAACTGATGCCTTGAAGTGGCTACCTGAAAACTGAGGCTAGACAAGATTAGGAGAATAAAAGTAGGTATTTATTTGAAGGGCCTTCAAAGGTACACCCTGGGCAGTCAAAAGCCTCCAAGGGGCTCCACCCAACATGGATGATGGGTCACATGTTCTTCACACTTCTATAAGTTTGCATATCAGGGTTAATTCTCCAATTATAACTTCAGTTAATGATGTAATTATCCCAGGGGTTGCCCTCCTCACAAAGGCTTTTAGTTTATATATTTTGGGGCATGGGAAAGCAAGGTGTCCTTGAGTTCAGGCCCAGAGTGGGTTATGTCTAACCAGCATGAGAGAACAGTAGCTAACAGGCTGTATGAAGTTTCAGAGTTATGCGCTAGGCAGTACAGGATTTGAGAAATATAAATGTTAAAACCTAATAAGCTCTGCGCTGCCTTGGACTCCAGGCTGCTTCCATCTAGGACTGGGTGTGGAGCTGAGCCACACCGATCACTTCTCCTCCAGGGCTAAATAGCCTGTGGACAGTCCTGTAACTAGCTGCCCTCCCCTCTATGGGAACTGGTTCCAGAATGAGTCTTCCTGTGAGGAAGGAATTTCTTCGCTAGCATGAAGTAAGCAGGTCTAAACAAAAATGCGACACCCGCAAGCTAGCTTGGCTTAACCCTTCTCATAGGACTTCTGTTGTGTCCAAGTCTCCCATGCTGGAGACTCCACGGCTATTATCTATAGAAGAGCTTGCAAAGTTGTTTTTCACTTTTTGGTTTGTTCATTTTGTTTCTAAAATTCTAATCAGGAGTTCAGAGACCATCCTTTTTGGAAATTAGATTTTCCTTGTTTTAAACCTGCAGGCCAATTAATATGATCCATTTGTATACAAAAAGATACTTCGCAAGATCCACATGATCTTGTCTCCCAATATCTTTCTTATTTCGTATGTTAAATACTTTACATTTTAATTTTATCAAAGCCAAAATGAGGCTTGCCCTGGTGCAATTTTTTGTGATGTGTACTACATTTCCACTCCAGAAATGCAAATGAGTAGAAAATTATTATGTTTCCAAGAAGAAAGTGTTCTGGGTTTCTGAAATGTACTATTAGGCATGTAGAAGCTATTCATTCAGACACCTCCTTTTTCCATTTCACTCCTGTCTTTGTCCTTGCTAAGGTAAAAAGAGGTGAGCAGAGTACAAGTTACATAGTCAGGTTTCAGGGGCAGTAGTTGTTCTCACCTCGTCTTTGATCTGCTCTCAAAGGTAGGGCTATTAATAGTAGGACTTCTGTTTACCTGCATCTTACCCACAGATGTGTGTCTGGGAGCTCTACATGCAGCACAAAATGGAGATATATTTAGAATGTAAAACAGAAGCACTTGCATCTTGTTCCAGTGCAGCAC
This sequence comes from Dryoscopus gambensis, assembly GCA_013389985.1. Lineage (NCBI taxonomy): Eukaryota > Metazoa > Chordata > Aves > Passeriformes > Malaconotidae > Dryoscopus > Dryoscopus gambensis. The sequence goes on from WEIT01011735.1 coordinate 27,218, forward strand.
AGGCTGATCTTCCTGTCCCTGTCTTCAGTATGGGTCATTAAGTATCTACCTGATATTTATTTAGTTTGGGAAATGGAAGCAAACACAGCCTCCAACCAAGAGACAAGATTTCAGTCCATTCCGTAGCACCTACGCCTCAGACATGTTGGAAAATACAAGCCTCAATGAGAGGAACTTGAGCAAGTATCCAAAGGCTACTATCTTCTCTCATCCCTAAATGCTGTTCTTGTAACTTGTCTTCCCTACTGGGAACTTTGATAGCCACTGCTCATACAACTCTCATTTTGGGAAGAAGTAAGAAGATAATAGTTCTCTACAGAATCTTTCATCAGTACCAGGTATTTCAAAGGAAACTCGAGAACAGTAGTTCAGTGGTGATTTACCTTTCCATATCATGTGTGCATGCAGGAAGCTGCAGCATGAGTTAGAGTCACAAAATGCTGTGGCCTCTCACATCAGGCTTGTTCTGCCTAGGGATGGGTACAAGTCCTTCTTGGGTTTCATGCTTGTGCCCCCTGCTAGAATAACTAAACATCCCCTTTTCTCACTTAGGAAGATAAATTTAGTTCTGAGCTTCTAAAACCTAAATTATGAGAAGGGCAGCCAGTTGGGAAGTGAGAGGAAAGATGGCTCTTAGCTCATTCACTGTCCTGAAGGACTCTAGAGTGGAAATAATTCTTGTGCAGGAGCCTGGGTGGTTCTGCTTTGGACTGCAGTTCCCCGTGGCACTTAGCCCTGTAAGGAATGCTGCCTTTACTGATGCTTTTGGGAACTGGGAAACCATCAAGCTTAAATTATATTGGCTCTGTTCTGCTAATGCAACAGGAGACTTCTATTTTCTTTAGCTTTGGTGTAGCTTTAATGCACTAATACAGCAGGAGCTGGAGCAGGAATTGGTGGGCTTCTTATTTAGTCTGTGGAAGTATCTTCTGGCATCTTTATTCTGTAGACTAAAGTATGTGGTGAACTGCACTGGCATTAAAAAAAATAAATCAAGAATTGTGCAGTTTTCAGCTGTTCCACAGGCAAAATTATTTCTGTGAAGATG
>WEIT01011735.1:28291-70102 GCA_013389985.1 Dryoscopus gambensis
TGTTCCCTCCGTGCTTATTAAGCAGAGGTAACATTAATCTGGAATGAATGACAACCGATTAGGTCTGGATACTTTGCATTCAGTATCACATGAAATCAGGAAGTAATCTTACCTGTCAGTTGTCCATTCCTCCTTTCCTTTCTGTAATGGCATGCCCTTGGTTTCAAATGCCCTTATGGCATTTTGCCTCAGTGGATGCAGAAAGACATTCCTATAGAATGCCCACTGAAGCACAAAAGAAGAGAGGCTTAGAAAGAACTTCAAATCTGTATGGAAAAATGGATGAATTGGATGCCATTTTAGCCAAGGATTTTGCTTTGGCCAGTGGTGGTCTTGCCCACCACTGGAAAGCACCTCCTCTGTGTGAAGTGATTTTCTAACACCCTGAGAAAACAGGCTTTATGAATGCTTCCTCTGGAGAGCAGCCACAGCTCAGCCCGCATGAGCAGCCACTGTCCAAAGGAGCTTTGTGGGTACTGGCCAACAGCTCAGGCTGTCGAGAAGGACATTGGGAGTAAATGTTACACTGTTCCCTGGTCTGGAGAAATAATCTGTTCTTCAAATAGGGAAGAGATGAAGCCTGTCAAGTGTTGGCAAATATTTGCCTGCAGCTTCAGCAGTTCTGGAGTTTAAATTCTGGCCTTCTTTGTTACCGCTGATGGACCTTCCTCTCATGATGGTACAGTGTCTGCATTCTGCTTTGTAAGGTCTAGGGTCAATTTGCCCCGAAGTCCAGTTTAGGTGCTCAGTGAACCTAGGGAAGAGAGAGAAAGTTCAGAAAAAACATCTGCAGAGAATTTTTCCTGGCTCTGAATTTTGCTAAATGTTTCCTCCTACCACCTTCTAGGTGGTGAGATGTGCTAATGACAAATGAGGTCATTTTAACAGCTAAGCAGTATGTGATAGCCTGGGACATCTGGGAAAGAATTTTGTTCCTTTGAGGGATATTTAGCTCAAACGTTGAGGTGAAACAACCCCACCTAAAGAAAGGAAAAGCTCTGGATTTTTACAACTCTTAATTTATATGATTCATGCTCCCTGGAGTATTTAAATAAGTTGCTATTGGAGGATCATAGGTTTGCAATGCTTCCTCTTCCTGCTGCCCCACCCCCCTTTTATTTTTTTAGAAGGAAGGTATCTGGGATTTTGGGACCAGCAGGACAAAAAATCTATCCATAAAGTAGTTCATATATTACTTAAATAAAACAGATTTTCTGGGTATCATAGATCTTTGAGCACAACAGGGAGGGATGCTCCTGTGAACTATTGTGTTAAAACTAATTCTGTTCCAAGTACCCAGTTTGCTCAACCAGGGCCTGAGAAGCATCTCTAGCAGGAGTCCAGGAGTCTGTATCTAAAAAAGGGATGGTGGAAGAAGGAGAAAGTCTGGCACATTTTAACTTAGCACATGCTGAGTATCTTCCATTTACCTGTCCTTGCCACCACTTAACTTTGGTGGACATCAGATGTTTCACCATCTTTCTGAGAATGGTAGATTTCTCCTACTCATTTTGAAAATTATTAACTTTAGCTGCTTTTGATGACCATTCTAGCACAAATGAAAAATTGTTCTGGTTTTGACCGTTTGAGAGAACAGTACCCCAAGGGAAAAGACAGAAAAGCACAGGGCTTGAGCAGTTTCAGAAAATACATCCAATTAAACACAAGTGGGCTTATTTAAGGGGTTGTTGGAAGTCACTGGCTATAGGAAGTTTCCTTATTTCTTTCCATTTCTGTGACCTTTGAAGCTGTCACTCGTGATGAAGTCACAACTACATTGAGTTTACTGAGAATATGTCTTTTGCTGAACTGTATGGGTTTTCCCTAATTGCAGGTTTCAGTAGGATTTGTAGAAGTTGGGTATGGAAATGTACTAATGTCCTCTGTCGGATGAAGCATGGGATCCATGAATGCATTTCTGTGGTTGGGTGCTTGTAGTTTCCAGGCCTTCTGCTTCCCTACAAGAGGGATTTAATAGTCCCTTTGGACTAGGGGTGCTGCAGGGACATGGTTCCATGAGAGGCAGTCAGGAATTCCTGCCACTGATCCATGGGCTGACCCTGGAGTGAGTTATTTCAGCTGGAGAAACCAGCTGCTTCCAGACATCTACGAGTGCTTTCTCAATGGTGTAAAATTATTCTGGCTGTGAAGAAAAGGGACATGATACCTTCAAAGTATCTCTCTCATAACCATCAAAGATTTTATAAAAATTCCTTTTGGTGTTAAAAACTAGCCGTGGAGGAAAACCCTTTAGCTACCATTTGTGTTGCTTAGGTGACAGAGAGCACCACCTGAGGGCCCCAATGGGCTTAGGTAGTGACAGGAGATTATCCCCAAAGTGAAACAGCAGCCAGGGTTGCTCAGCAGTGGTTCAATTTAACAACGGCAGGGAAGCTGGGCCTTGTGGAACGGCTTCACAGTGGGTGGATGAAGCAGAAGGTACTTTCTGTGTTCTTGCACTGGTTAAAGACACAGGAATTGCCTGGTTCAGCAGCTCTCCACCCACAAGGGATTTACCTGCACTTGCCAGGTTGCCCACAGGTATCCTCTGAATCAGCTTTCAGATCAAAGTAAAGCACAGGAGTTAGAAGTAAATGGGGAGGATGCAGCTGGGATGGATTAGACAACAAAAATCAAGGTTGCATCTTCTGAAAGTTTCCAGGTTGTCTCTCTCCTTAGCTCTCTCAGCAGCCATCTTATAGTACTTCAGCACAGACTTTGGAACCCTCAGAAACATTTCCTGTCTGCAAGTACAGCCTCTAGGGCCTGGGCTGCAGCAGCTACTAAACATCCCACAGCCAAACTGAGTAACTGTATGAATCATATCATGTCCCTGAGTATTCATCCCAGACCCTCTGGGGATCAGAGGCACTGATGTACCCGGGCTGTGCATCCCAGACAGCCTCAGGTAGAGGACAGACAGTGAGATGCTCACCGTAGGCAAGAAAAATAACACCTCCGGGAAGGTGCAAAAGCAGAACTTCAGGTATCTAAGTGCTTTTAAAGTCTAAACCCAGAGTTCAGCGTGTACTCTCAAGAAATGACGTGGGACCTTGTGGAACATTGTTAACAGGATTAGACATACGTATTGCATCACTGTGTCATCTGCATAAGCTGCTTGTGCATCTGAGCTGAAAATGCCACAAATGCCACTTAGCCTTTGACATAACATTTATCTATCATGAACTTGTTTTTGTGGCGGGAGCTGACCTTTTCCTGCAGCTGTTCCTACTGCAGTAGCCAAACAATCTCTTCACCCTTTCCCCTACCTGAGATATCCTTTCGTCACAGCTGCCAGAAATCTCTGGTACAAGGTAAGTAAATAAGCCAGCCTGACAATTAGGACATTCCCCTGGCTGTTACTTATTCAACAACAAAAAACTTATTGCCTTTGTCGAAGCATCATCTAGAGAATTTCACAAATATTTATGAGGGTAATTTGTGTGTCCTAACATTCCTGTGAGATAGCCTTATTACCCCCCAACTAAAGATGATGAAATTAATGTGCAGAGAGGTGAAATGATGTTCTCCAGGCTACGTGATGAGTCAGTGACTGAGCGGGAGATTAAACCCAGCAGTCCTGGCTCCACAGACACAGCCCAGTTGTGTAACCACTGCACAACTTATCACTCGATCACTAACACAGAGAGACTGGTGGCTGTGCCAGCTTAACGCCTGTTTTTTTGCCTTAGATTGAATGCAAATACGGCAAAATATTGGCAGTTTGTTCCAGGGGGAAAGGAGGGGTGGGGAGCAGCGAACTCCACTGAGGATCAGGTCTGCCCCGATGCTCCATTTACACAGAGAGACACTGAGCTCTTGGCAGCGCTGTGGTGGCAGCCCAGGCCGTGAGTATCACGGGGTGGGGAATGGAGACGACAGGGAAATTCACTGCCCTCCCATCGTGCTCCCACTTGCATTCCCACACCCAGTAATTAGCTCACCAGGTTCCACCTCCAGCCTGCAAGGTGCAAGGCTGCAAGCTGCACCAAGCTCTGAAGGGATCCTTGCACATTGAGCAGAGTAGGAAGGGTCAGGATTTTCAGGGATCCGATCTCAGATCTGTTTACGTGGTGCTGGTATGTCCTCCAGATCAGAAAAAAAAGTGGATGCTACTGAGAAGAAATTAGGTTGATGAAATGGAAATTTTTTCCCCATGCTGTTGGTCTTTCATTTTTTCTTGATGAAAGAAAAAAGATGGGGAAAAGTGGACGTAAAGTGAAAGTTTTCATTTCAGAACATTATTTCTGAAAGGCTATTTAGTTTCAGAATATTCAGCAATGCAGGATGTCTGCCTTTTGACTTATTTTCCAGTTGAAAGCATATAGTTGAAAAATATTACTGATTTGGAACCCTTTGATTTTTTATATTGCCATCCTGACTTTTGAAATGGGAACTAACATTAAATCATCATCATGTTTGAGGAGAAAGAAAAGTTTTTTCTTTTGAATAGTTCCAGTAAATGCAAAGCTGTTATTTCAGTGTTTGAGGCAGCTTCACTGCCAAGCTGACTCCTGTACTGATCAACATGAGCTGTCTGTACCAAGTAATTTTGCTAGCTATGAGAGTGACCACAGACCAACCACTGTCATGCACAATCATCATCCCTGCTGCACGACAGTACCAGTGTATAGCTCTAAAACCAAATTATCAGTAGCCATCTTCACCAAGAAACCCTGCAGTGTAATTGTTGGAGCAGTTGCAGCATGTGTGTGACCATAGTGATTGGGTAAGCCTTTCCCACTGACTCCAACAGCAGCTCAGAAATAAAAAAAAAAAAAGTTATGGAAGGAGGGAGTTTGTGGCCCTCTGTGTGCTGCTCTGTCCCACGGAAGGGAAATCTGCTTCAATAGGAAGCCTAGTACTGTCTGTGCTTACCCTCTACCCCAGCCATGGAGTTGGAGAACTGCTCTTGGGCGTCTTCCCACCAGACCATTTTTAGCAGAAACCTGTAGCTTACTTCTGTAGCTTTTTTGAGTTTTGAAACATCGTAACTTTATATTAAAGCAGTTATGGGTTGAGATGAATCTTCTTGATGGGAAACAGGGTTGTCCCTGCAAGTTATCAAATCCTAAGAAGATGTTATTTACCCGCGTGCTCTCCTTTGGTGTTCCTTTGAGCTGCCCCAGCTGACTGTTTGCTATGACAATCTAATTATGACTTAATTTGGCCCAAGCTCCAGCTGCCTTTGGTTTCTTTTATCTAACTGAACTAGGCAAGCAGAAGTTAGATATTTCAGAGCCTGCTCCCTGCGTGAAACTGAAGGAATTCAGAAGTGTATTAGAAAGGCATTAGCTTCTCCTTTTCCCTCTTTTATTTTTTCCACTGGAGCCCATCCAGATGGAGCACAAACAAGGAAAGGATAAATGAAAAGCGCTCTGCCACCCTGAAAGCATGCGCTGACGTCAGCTTTCATGAACTGGCACTTTCTTCATTGCATGGGGAATGTTTCTCTCTCCCTCTGCAGCCTCCCTTTGGATTTCTCAGCGCACCAACTTTAGCATTTATGGCAAGGAAGATTTATTTTGTTTGCTGGTTAAAAGGGTAGTAAATTCAGAATGTTTTCACAAGCTGCTAGACGGAGAGCTCTGGAGACCCAAAATCCTGTAGGCTCAGTCAAGGTGCATCAAGGGCAGTAAAAGGGCAACTTCTTCCTGGACGTATTTCCACTTGCACTAACAGCTAAGCTGAAAAGTAGGGGGCTAGTCCATCAGCACACACAGAGAAGCTGTCAGCTTCTACAAGCCAAACTACACAAAATACTCTCAGGGAGGAAAAAAGTATAGGGTACCAGATGCAAGGGAGAGATATGTTAGGGATCTCCAAGGGTCTTTCTGAGGCATATAAGCCTAATTTCTCAGAGTTAAGCACTGAAAATTAGCAGACTCATTTTCTGTTCATGTGTCAGGCCTCAACCTGACACCTTGTTGTCTTCCTCTGCCCCAGTCCTCCTAAGAGGACAATGGGTCATTGCACTTTGACCGCCTCTCAGAAGAGCCAGGAGTGATGAATTCACTAAACTGTGTGAGGAGTGTTTTAAGCCTGATGAGGGAGAGCTCTGTGGAAGTGCCTTGCATTTGTTGTTGTCTTTCTGCTGGGACTGAGCACGGTCTACTCCTCTGCATCTATCACTGCGTAGTTGTATTTTCTGTATTTCCTCCATGTCCTTCACACACGAGGGAGCATGTGTGAAGCAGGAGTAGGATGCAGCCATCCTTTCTTGGCTGTTTGCCATAGGTGAGCCCAGAGATGAAATTCTCCCCCCCAGTACTCAACATAGTGGCCATCACAACACAGAAATTCAGGGCAGTTCTCAGCATAGCAATTCATTAAGGATTTTGGTCATTATGGTGTGGGAGGTTACCTCACTCTGCATTCAGAGATGTGCTGGGGTGGGGGGGAAAACAATGGCAGATATTAATGATGCTAGCAGGCTATTGTCAATACAGATGCAGTGAGCTGGTCTCATCAGCTGCTTTCATTAGGCTGCCTGCTTCACAATAAAGCGTTTTCCTAATTACAGCCTTCACTTCACACTCTGTCCTGCACAGTACCGTATCATCAGGTGCTGTTGCTTCCTTTACACTTGCTGGAGCTCTCTGCAGCACAGAGCTGTCTCAGCATTAAGGCCCCACTGGCCTGTGTAATTAAATGAGGATTAAAGATGGATTTGTGGCAGCTACATTCTTATTTTATACCTCCTGCATGTTGTGGCTCTTGCTTCTTATAAGGCCCTAGGTGACTAAAGGGTTGCAGACATTTAAAGTACACATATACAGATATATATGAATATATACACACAAGTATATGTGTATCTATATCCCAGTTACTGATGCATTTCCTAGATGTCCAAAAACTTCTGTAGTGCTATGTAAGAAAAATATGAAAAAGATAGGGAGCAGGTAAAGATTGTCATGAAAGCTAGGATCCACTTTTAGTCCTTCTCCTAGCTCCACCTCTCAAACGCACAAAAAAAGCCACATAAAAACTACATCTATTCCATCCTACCAACCACACAGCCACTGTATTTTAGCCTCTTATCTTTAAAAACATATACCTGCTCTTAGTCACCTTCCCCGCAAGAAAATCAAATTTTCTCCAGTTGAGCAGCAGCACTATCAGCTCAACTCAGACCATCACACAGCATGAGCTGTGTGCTGGAAAACCCTGAGTTTGGGGGAGTTTAATAATTAGTTCAATGTGCTTTTTTATTTACTTTTTTTGGTTTGGAGTGCTTGGTTAATGTTTTCTAAACTTGCAGGGCTGGAAACATTTTTTACTTTTAAATGGGAGTAGGAATTTTCATGTAATTACAGATTTGCAGGAGCAAGAGCTGTAGGAATTTGCAGCAATATTGTGAAATTCATGATATAATCATCACCACATTCCCAATGTCAGTTCACAATTTGACTTGCTAATACTGGAACCCGGTTTTGTGTTCCTGGTCTCTCTCAGCCTTCTGCGTGCTGGCCAATTTAAAATGCAAAGTTGCTCGAAATGACCACTCCGCCCCTAATCTAATATTTTCATATTGCCTACTGCTCGTTAGAAGAGATTTGATGGTTCAGCTCTTCCTGCAGTCCTTTTAGCATAGGCTCACCTGGTGCCCACCAGCCTTTTGCAGATTTCTCACACCAGCCCCCTGAAGTAAAATAAACTACTCATTCTTTTGTCATTACAAATACATTATAAGCACATTTTTGCCCATATAATGCCATGTAGTTTTTCAAAACACCTTTTTGGATATTGCTATACTGAATAGAATTGAACAGAAAAAAAATAACCAATCACAGCTGTTGCAGGCCAGTGAAAAATACAGTTCTACAGAAATTCATGTTCTGCAAAGTTTGGATGGTGGTGAAGTGTCTTTTTAGGGATATTTTAGAATAAATTTCTTTCTTCCCTATGAAATGTTTGTTTTCATAATGACACAAAACCTCCACAGGCACACTTTCAAAAAAATTGTTTCTGCATTATGATCAATCCTAAACAATTATTTTCCAGGGGGTTGCAACATTCAGATTTATTACAGTGTGAAAAGAAAATGCATTTCCAACTCAACATTCACACAAGACAGATCTTATCCTCTAATAAGCTCTGTTGGTGGCAGATATTCTTGCTAAACTGGCACCATTCTGCTCAGAGCTGGTAGCAGCAGAAGTAGAGAGTGCAACAGTACCCTTCTGATAAGGGCAGAACAGCTGGTGTAATTGAGATCTTTGGGTTGGATGGGACCTTTAAAGTCACCTAGTCCAACCTCCTTGCAATGAACAGAAACATCTTCATCCAGATCAGGCTGTTCAGAGCCCTGTCCAACCCAGCCTTGGATGTGTTCAGGGGTGTGGCCTCTACCATCTCTCTGGGCAACCTGCTCCAGTGTTTAATCACCATCATCATAAAAGAGACTTCTGCAGTGTTATGATTCTCCCCCAATATTCAAGCTGTTTAGATCAAAAGCTGTCAACATTTGGGTTGCTAGCACCCAAAGCATCTTCTGCTGCAGTGCTGAGCCCTTGCCACTTTCATGGGGTTTGTGGCACCCTTTGGGACACAGGCCATGGTTAAGGAGCTCAGGTGGATTCTTGTTCCGTTTTTCTGCAGTACTAAGTAACCTCAGAAACACTTGATGACTTCACTGCAGCCAGCTGTTACTGTATAAACAGTTAATTAAAATACTGTGTCCTGAAATACCCATGTCTTGATCCAGGGAAATAGTCATATACCACTGCTGTGCAACACCATATAATCAAGGGCACTGCCCGGCAGGTGACAAGCATGGTGCCTTCTGGAGTCACATGGATCTAAACAGTCATCACTAGAAAGCAGGGGAGAAGTGACTGTCAGCTTTTCTACCCTTACTGACTCCTGCTGGCTAGCTGGACTTCATTGGCACCTGTATGCTGGCAACTTTTATTTCCAAGACCAATAGCAGCTATTCAGACAGAGCTGCAGACTAGCTCATGGCTCACCCTGCTGAAGCTGGATTCGGATCTCTCCCAAACCGTTCCCAAAAAATGAATGCCTGAAACCTTTGTATCAATCCTGCCATCTGCCTCATTTGTGTTCCATGCCTTAGGAGAGAAATCTTTGTTCCCTTCTCCTTGCTTTGACAGTTTTTCTGGATGAAAGAACTCCCGGAAGAATGGGACCAAACAGAAGTCACTCATGCTGTACATGCAGCTGTCTGCATACTCCCTGCACCTGTTTACCCTCCCTATTTCTGGCCCTAAAAAATCCTAGGAATTCTTCATTAAAGGTTTTGTTTTTTCATCAGCTATCTCCTGACAGCAGCCAAGATGGCCATCTGTCTATCCAGAGGGAGAAGAGAGTTGGGCATGGTGTTTTTCTTTGTTCTGCTGTTCCCCAGTCCGTGGCCAGAGCTCTTTCTGAAGGTGCCCCCAGTTTCTTCTTTGATCTGGGCCACTGCGTGCAGGCTGCTGCTTGGGTTCTGCTCTGCGTCTTTCCATGTGACACAGTGACCTACATACCTGTCCTTGGCGGTAACGGGTCATATCCTGGCTTATCTGACCCTCCCTTTTCAAGGCTGATAAAGAGAGATCTTTAATTATCTGGTGGTTTCCACCCACCAGTCCCCAAGTTAAATGTAGTGGTGTTCTCCATCCTTGTTTGTGTGTTTTTGAATAAGAACTAGCTAACCTAGAGGATTTCCATCCAGGCATCTCTATGGAGTCTTAAATCTTAATCCATCCACAATCTTAACTAATTGGATTTGTTTGTAGAAGAAAGCTGACTGTGGTTTGACTTTCTGCAGAAGAGTTAACCAGAAAANNNNAAAAAAAAGGTCGAGGAAGGGATAGAAACAAATTACACTAATGAAGAAAAAGCAAACTGCTTCACAGCTTACCCTGTTGCATGATAGATATAGGCATTGCTTAAACTTGCACTGGAGGTTTTGCATGAATAAGAAAATCAGTGGCCTACATGGTACTTAATATTCCTCCGCCCTTGTAGGTTATTTATGCAGGAAATAAGCAGCATTACTGCAACGAGTCACACTAACTTATGCCTTATTTCTGCTAATAGTACCATTGCTCTCGTAAAACTTGGAATGAAAAATGCTTCTTCTCTTGAGAATAGCTTGTAAGTGCTATCTTGTTTTTGCAAACAGCACTGATGAATTGGTAAACATAAATAAAAACACAAGTAGCCAGGGAAACCCAAACTCAAGAGGTTAAATAACTTTAAATAACTCATTTTAGACCTAAGAGTCAAAATCAGGATAACAATATACTATCCACTGACAAGTGAGGTACTGTGCCTATCATAATGCTGGTATACTGGTACTGCCTGCTGCTATCCCTGTGTCCCTGGCTCTGGGACATCTGCTACAGCTGCGTTAATTAGGTTCAGATGACCAAAAAGCAAGCTTTAGCCAAAGAAACTGCGAGCACTCCAAAAACTGCCTAAAATGCCACCACATCAAGAATGAAAAATACTGTGTACAGCTCATTTAACAAAGTCTGTAGTTCACACATGTTTTCTGCTTGTTGCCTCAGCCTCCCCCGGCTGGAGGTGAGCGGCGGGTGCCCAGCTGTGCCCAGTTATGGTCAGAGACAGGGAGGGGCAGGTTGGAGTTTAAAAACTGAGCAAGACGTTCAGCTGTTTGCCTTGTCCTAGAGATAAGGCTCTCTTTCTGTGCTCTCTTGATTTTTACCAATCCTGAAGGTTGTGAGACTGATTCTAGCTTATTCTACACTAATTATGTGCTGGTGTTATGCCACTGAATCTTGTTTCATGAAGGTAAGGGAACTGTGAGCCCTGTAACACAAAGGGTCAGTCTGAGCTTGCTTCCTGCTGTCCTGTTCCCCTCTGATGCATACCAGTGTCAGGCGCTGAGCCTCAGGGTAAACCAAGCCCTGCTGAGCATCAGAGACCTACGTGAAACCATGAAATTTAGGAGAGGGCTGTAGCGATACCATCTTTTTGAGCTGTTTTTAGAAGTCTGGAAGAACACTGGTATTTAAACGGATTTTGATTTAATGCATTTAGGACCTCTGTAATTGATGGTGTCTATAAATACCATTTAAGTGAACAATAGAGTTTTTAGCGTGCCATTTTTGAGAGGTGGTGAGCCAGGGTTGCTGCCTCGCTCCTGCAGCAGCTTCCCTTGGTGTCGCGGCCACTCGCAAATCTTATCTTGTCCCCGGCTAGCTCCGCGAGCAGGGCGCGACAAGATATGTGGTGCTCAGGACGTGTTCCGGAGCAAAGGGGTGAAGGAGGGGCCAGCCACACCGATAAGTCCAGAGAGTCCTTTATTTCCCCAAACGGGGTCTGATGCAACTGAACCACAAATCATAGCTTACATGAACTTATAAAGGGGGGTGGATACATAAGGTGGGGAAAAGGTACAACCAATCAGGAGTAACATAAGGAGGAGTCGAGGGAGGGAACATACATACATACAACCAATGAGAGTAAATGACAATAACTGACACGAGGGAAAACCAATGGGGTAATGGGGAATAGAGAATTCTCTGGAAGTAGGGGAAGAATTCTGGGGAGATGGACATGGGCTGCAGGAGGGGTTTGGGTAATGCACAGGGAAGGTGCTGGAACAAGGGGAGGGACCCCGGGTGATGGATAGGGAGGCAAGGGAGGGGAATAACCTTAAAAGGGAATCAGGGGAAGGATTAGAACTTGGGACCCACCACCCGAGGGGGAGAGAGAGGAGGGACTAAACCATTTTTAAAACAACCATAAAATCCGGGGAAAAACAACAAAATGCACCACAACATCTCCCCCTTTTCTTTACAAAACAAAAGAAAAGTGGGGGGTATGGGAGATACAATATAAGAAATAGAAATATATAATATAAAGAGAAACATATACATTTGAATACAATTATAATAAATAAAAAAAACCTCTATATTAAAAATTTCGATCAAACATCCCACAATAAGTAAGATGAAACTTAATGTCCAAAACTTTGACCAAACATTCCAGTGATGTTACGCCACTTTGAGAGTCCTCAAATCCATTTCACGTTAGATGATCTTCTCTTTTCTCTTTGATGAATCACTCAATCAGGATGACTCGGACTCTCATCACTCGTATACCTCCAGGCCAATGTTCAAAAGAAGTGCTGACCCATATGACTGGTCTTGGGGTGGGCCAATATGACATTTTCACTGAGAGTGGGGGTAAGGATGCTGATCTACGTGAAAGTATACTCAATCGTAAAATACTATTAAATAATTGAAGAAAGGAAGAAATAAGAAAACTTCTTTAAATAATTTTTTTATATAAGAAATTAAAACAAAAGGAAAATATACCTATGGGGTAAATGGGATAGGCAAATAGGAATAGGATAGTTTTAGGGATAATATGGGGAATAGGATTGGATGGGGGACGGGAAGACATTACGGGATATGCGGGGTGGAGGAGACTGCCTGGGTGAGGCACGCACTAGATGTTCAAGTGGCCTTTGGCGCTAACCTCTATCCCAGGCGGCTCAGTTTCTTAAGTTCCATAAAATTTACCAAAATGCGTCCAAGTAATTTTGGACTCGAACACAAAGGTATAAGAAACATAAGTGTATAACTTAAAATTATAACTGAGAGATGAAAGTTGGATAAAAGAAATTTAAACTGTACTTATTTTTTTCCCCAAATAAAATTAGAACTTAAATTCCTCAATAATAAACGCATAGGGAAGCCTCTTGTCCCTGGCTTTCCCCACTCATCCCGGCTCCTTAGGGTGTTTACGTGAAATGGGATCCCTACTTGGCGCTCCCCCTGCCGATGTCCGGGCATGGGGGCCACCATATTTCCCCGCCCTCCTTCTGGCTCCCAACCCCATCACATCCAGCCCCACCACCGTGGGAATGGATGAGACGGCGCAGGAAACCGGAAGGGATGAGATAAGAGGCGGGGCCGCCGGTGGAAGGGGCGGAGCAGGGAAAAGAGGAAGGGGAGGAAAAGGAAAGGGAGGAGTTGCAGCATTAGGCGGGAAAACTGAGGAAGAAGAGGAACAAAATGGAGAGACCCGGCCACGAGGCCTCCGCCATTTTGTATGGCCAGGGAAAGGGATATAAAACTTGGGAAAAAGGAGGGGGAAGATGGCGGGGCTGGTCACAATGCCGTCGCCACTTTTGGGCTNAAGAGGAACAAAATGGAGAGCCCCGGCCACGAGGCCTCCGCCATTTTGTATGGCCAGGGAAAGGGATATAAAACTTGGGAAAAAGGAGGGGGAAGATGGCGGGGCTGGTCACAATGCCGTCGCCACTTTTGGGCTTGAAGGAAGGAAAAAGGGAATAAGGAAGGACCCTGAGTGGGGTGATCAGTCCCACTCAGGGGTGGACGGTAGGGGAACCAAGAAAATCAGTTAGGGTAAGGGAATTCGGGGCTTGCACGGAGAGCCAGGGAGACAATCCACCTCATACTAAGTGGATTGTCTCCCCCAGAAACCACCCGGGGAAAATTAGGGGAATGGGAAAAGGGGCTAGGGAAAAACTGGGGATTCTTTAAAAGTAAAATGTGCAAAATATCAACAGAAGAAAGTCCCTTAAATTCTGCCCCCCCACGCTAGCTAAAATAAACTCCCAGGGCACTAGACACCCCTTTCATAAGCCGCCTGGGTGGTGTCCACTGGCCCTCACCAAGTGACAGGACATAGTCCTGGGATTCTCAGGCACCCCACCACCCGTTATCATCAGAGTATGCGTCGCCAGCAAAAACTAGGCGACGCCACTCCTACGCGATAACGTGAAGTTAACTCTTTAAAATAAAATTCTGAGTGCTAGTGCCCTCCAATTCCCTTAAAACTAAAATACAAATCCCCAAAATAAGGAAAATTTCTCCCACAAGGGCGCCCACNCAGTCCCACTCAGGGGTGGACGGTAGGGGAACCAAGAAAATCAGTTAGGGTAAGGGAATTCGGGGCTTGCACGGAGAGCCAGGGAGACAATCCACCTCATACTAAGTGGATTGTCTCCCCCAGAAACCACCCGGGGAAAATTAGGGGAATGGGAAAAGGGGCTAGGGAAAAACTGGGGATTCTTTAAAAGTAAAATGTGCAAAATATCAACAGAAGAAAGTCCCTTAAATTCTGCCCCCCCACGCTAGCTAAAATAAACTCCCAGGGCACTAGACACCCCTTTCATAAGCCGCCTGGGTGGTGTCCACTGGCCCTCACCAAGTGACAGGACATAGTCCTGGGATTCTCAGGCACCCCACCACCCGTTATCATCAGAGTATGCGTCGCCAGCAAAAACTAGGCGACGCCACTCCTACGCGATAACGTGAAGTTAACTCTTTAAAATAAAATTCTGAGTGCTAGTGCCCTCCAATTCCCTTAAAACTAAAATACAAATCCCCAAAATAAGGAAAATTTCTCCCACAAGGGCGCCCACAACTTGGAAAAGGGAAAAAACTCCTTCGGCTTGGTGGACTAGTGCCTTGGGTACTGGGGTGCCGTCCACCCCACGGGATTCTTGGCCATCCAAGGAATACTCCCTAGGCCGGTGCCCGTCCACCGCACGGAATTCGGCTACCCATGGCACAGTCCACTCAAACCCCCCACCCTCTTCCTTGGAAAAAATTAATAAAAGAAATAAAAGGGACTGGTCCCACCAGGTGACGCCTGTCCAGTTCTCACACTGGCTCAGCCAATCTCGAGGGGGTTCCCTCCGAACTAGTGGTTAGGGAACCCACGCCACCCACACCTGCTGGGACCCCTCCTTACCTCAGGTCCCCAGGGAAGTCCGGTTGTTGCCGTCTCGAGCGCAGCTCCCTGTGCGCGGTAGTTCCAGCAACAAAAGTCCAAAGAAAGAGGTCTCCAGAGACGGGGAACGACTCTCCTGAGATGGCAGGAGAGCTACCCTTCCCTCTCCCAGCCGCACCGCTCACTAAAACGTGGCGTGCGCACACGAGGGCACTGACGCACCACAAGCCGGAATCCTCGGGGTCTTTGCCTCCGTAGGCACGGCTCTTCCGTGGGGTCCGAAGCCCAAGCGCTTGTGTTGGGCCCCACATTGGGCGCCAGCTGTCGCGGCCACTCGCAAATCTTATCTGGTCCCCGGCTACCTCCGCGAGCGGGACGCGACAAGATACGTGGTGCTCAGGACGTGTTCTGGAGCAAAGGGGTGAAGGAGGGGCCAGCCACACCGATAAGTCCAGAGAGTCCTTTATTTCCCCGAATGGGGTCTGCTGCAACTGAACCACAAACCATAGCTTACATGAACTTATAAAGGGGGGTGGATACATGAGGCGGGGAAAGGGGACAACCAATCAGGAGTAACCTAAGGAGGAGTCGAGGGAGGGAACATACATACATACAACCAATGAGAGTAAATGACAATAACTGACACGAGGGAAAACCAATGGGGTAATGGGGAATAGAGAATTCTCTGGAAGTAGGGGAAGAATTCTGGGGAGATGGACATGGGCTGCAGGAGGGGTTTGGGTAATGGACAGGGAAGGTGCTGGAATAAGGGGAGGGACCCTGGGTGATGGATAGGGAGGCAAGGGAGGGGAATAACCTTAAAAGGGAATCAGGGGAAGGATTAAAACTTGGGACCCACCACCCGAAGTGGGAGAGAGAGGGAGGACTAAACCATTTTTAAAACAACCATCAAAAACAGGGAAAAACAACAAAATGCAGCACAACACCTTGGCTGTGGGGTGACCCTCTGGGTGGCATGTCCTTGGCACCAGGGAGATGTGGCTGGGGGGCTCCTCAACATCCTCTCCCCCCTTGCTTTGGCAAAGTTGTTGTCCAAGGAGCATGCTGGGCAACTGAAGTACACAGGGCTACTGGGAAGGGCATCAGTGGATTTCTGTGCTCACAGGACAGCTCCAAGTCGTGGAGAAAACAATCCAGAGGGCAGTACAGGCAAATGGGACAAGTGCCTCCAAGCAAATAGTCATGGGAGGCACAAAACAGGATAGGGACAGGGAGGAAGAGGTTAAATCTCCCCCCATCCTCCACAGCCCTTTCTCAGAGATCTTGATGGTGTTATTAATAATATTAATGCTCTTCTTGGGGAAGCAGGGGAAAAGCATTTGAGAAGAATCTGATTATATGTTTTTATATTTAAGAAGGGAATTTTTTTGATGCTGAAGTAGGAAAAAAATAGTGGTTTACTGTATTAAAATTGGCAAGTACTTAGCGTAATCTAGCGATTAAAGCAGTCTTTTCCTGGTATGCTTGTAAATAATAAATTCCCACTGCAGAATGGCTCCTGTGGCATTTTGCCAATTAACCTTTGTGTGCTTTGATCTCGCTTTGACTCCAGAAGTTCAGGCTGTTCCCTGGCTTGTTTAGCTGTTGCTGTTAACAAAACACTTGCCGCTTGAAATACACAGTGCTTAGCATCCATGTATTTCTTAGCCTTCAGGTCTCTGAGCACATGCAATATTGATGCCTTGTGCATCATAGAAAAAGCCTGACTCATTAGGGAAGAGATATTAAATAAACATCCCCAAAGAAAGCAAACAAGCTTGGCCATTACGAAGACTATTTTTCAGCCTGAACTGCACTAGCAGAGGCATAGGAAATGAGGGCTTAGTGAACTGGAGAGAGGAAAGAGGAATTGTGCTATGTTCACATGGAGCCAGGATATGTATCCCCTGCCTGCCTTGCAGACTGGCACGGCAGCCAGCACTGGGGTGCAGCTGCAAGGAGTGGGGACCCGCTCTGCCTCCTGTCCTGCCTTTCTCAGAGGCCAGATGCTGAGGATGGGGCTCGCACAAAATCTTCCTGCCTGATGCCTGGCAACAAGCAGGCAGCAAGTACAGCCTTTCTACAAAGCACTGCAACCACGATGGCTAATGCGTGCACAAGTGCATCCTCAATTCTCCTGGGTCTCATCCAAGTTCTGTCTTTGGCTTACCCCTTCTCTTTTCTTCACCTCTTAAGAGTATAATGTATGATATTTACCTTTCTCCTTCCCTCCCATAGGCAGTTCTGAGGCCAAGGGCTGAAACCACTAGTTAAGATAAAAATACTTGGAGGTAAAAAACTTACCACAAGCATTAAGTATTCTTAAATAGGCTGGATATATATTTTGCAAGCCACGTGGCATTTATTATTTATAACTAATGACTATCTGACAGTTTAGAAATATGAAAGACAATTTGCTCCCCATGTTCAGGGATTCTCAGTTCACGTGAGTCAGTCTCAGTCTGAAGTCTAAAAAAGGTCACTTTGCAATCTGTAAGCAGCTTTAAAGCCTTCACAGGCCTTAAAGCATGAGGCTTAGCCAGTGGGGAAAAAACTCTCCTGGAACAAGGTAGCTCTGACAGCAGAGAGGTAAAAAAGGGAAAGAGCTGATAAGAGCCAGCTCATGCTCTTGATGCAGGTAGAGGAAAAAAATGCAGGTTTTCTAGAGGCAAAGCATATATGTCTGATTTGTCACTGCTTCAGCTAATAATTCTCACATTTATTTATTCCAGGACCATCTTCACTTGACCAAATGGAAAACGTGACTTTGCCTTACAGATACATGAAACAGCCAAACCTGTGAGTAGTCCTAGCTCCACAGAACCTTGTACTCCGTCCTGGCTCTGTCATTGTGGCCTACATATCCATCCATTCAGCCACCAGCACCTGTTTACTGCTGCTTTTCAGTGGACCCACATCAGCCAAAACAGGCTACAGAAGCTCTTTAAATTTGGGGTTTCTTTCCATCCAAACCTCCAGTACCCACCCATGCAGAAAGGTGAGAGCCCAGATACCTCCTGTAAAGCAGAAAATGGCAGAAACACTTTGAGATGTCTCTCAATACACATTAACTCCCTTTCCCTTCCCCATACTGAAAAGTGCAAGCATTTCACTTTTGTAAAGAAGGTCCTGAAAACACAGACCCTCCCCAAGACCTCCCCTCCCTGTGGAGGATGTGGGTAGACACCCCTTTTGCAAACAATGGAAAAAGTTACTGTGTCTCCTGACTTCCCACAGGAGCAGCTCTCCACCTGCTCATGTCTGAATTTATAAATTAAGCTCCCCCTTGCTCCATTTGGGTTGAGGCAGCATGAGTATTTCCATGAGATGCTCAGCTGGAAGATGAGCCCCCAGGCCAAGGCTGGGGTGAATGGCACATCATGAGGCAAGGCTGGAGGCAGGTCAGCCTCCTTGGATCAGCACTTGGATCCAGGGGTAAACAGCTAGTCTATCTCCTACTAGTTCCCTTCGAGTGGAGTTTTCCCCCATGCTGCCTTGCATATATAAGATGATTTGGGACAAAACCCCACCTTGCTACCTCCCTCCTGGCTGCCCGTCCTTCCTTTAAATGCCTTGCCTGGTTGCGAAGCAGGTGCCAGCTGTCAGCATTGGACTGTGACTAATGTTCATTTTCTTGCACAATAGAGTGCTCGGCTTCTTATTACCAAACTTCAGCCTTTCTGCCATCTTCTCATTTTTCCCATTGATTTCATACAGCCATTGCAAGTGATTAGCTCTTAGAAGTAGGAATTGCTAGTCTGGTTTCCTCAGGAAATAGGGCGATCATGCTCTGTACATCCTCAGATAACTGTTGAACACACCAGTTGATTTAATTTGGCTGCTGGAGAATGGGCTTAAAGCTAATTGAATTCCTGCAAGTTTTGTGCAAGTAGGCAGCCAGCTGGGGCAGAGAGGAACCCGGGAGTCGCATGCCAGAAAGAAAAGTAGCAGATAAAATGTATCTTAGTAGATACCAAAAATTCATAAGGAAGATACAGTAGCTAGGCATCAAAAAAGTGCCTCAGTTTGTACCTCTGAAAAATCATGAGAGACAAACCCATAAGAAACCTGTGTTTCTTCTAGTGTTTATTAAGTTACTCCTAGGTTGTTTGCACTGTGATTGGGACAATAGTTTTAGAACCCTGAGAGGGATTTTTAATGTGTTACTACAGACCATGAAAAAAATAACTGTAATAATCCTGATAAAGGCAGACAAAGGAAATCTAATCACCAAAGGTTAATCTGGCAACTGCAGGGCACAAAATCTCACCCCACAATTTTGGGGGTTTTTTTCTGACAGCAGATTCTCAGCCCTCACCCACTCTATTCCCTTTCCATGGACAACCTTAAAATTAGCCAGATGATGTGAAGATGTGTAATCCCACAAGAAATGAGCTGACTTGGAAATGGCAAGTGATGGATCTAAGCCTGGCTCCAGGTTTCCAGCTCCCGACTGGTTACACAGCAAAGGTGGTAAGTACAGTACTGAAATCAGTGTGATGTTTTGCCTGGTGACACATGCCTGCCCAGAAGTGGACAAAAGGGAGGATTTAACCACAGATTAAGTCTATTTTTTTTTTTTTTTTGTAAAAAGGCACTTTTCCACTGTAAGGCAATTCCATAAAAAATAAAAATGAATAAAAATGAAAAGGCTTGTGCAGCAGTTTGGCTGACAGGTTTCATGCAGTAGTGGTGTGTTACAGAGATAAACATCAGTGCTTAGCTTACAGATTGTCTCAACACCTGGAAGGCTGTTATAGAGACAGGTTTAATAATTAATTGCTGTTTCTCTGAGACAATGTACCCTGGATCTCTTAAAGTGCATATTGCGAACCAGGTAACAGGAGGAGTAGGCAAAAGAGACAAAAGCTTTAGAAAAGATAAAAAGACTGAGATCAAATGACATTATTCCTCATGTCATGGTGGAAATGGGGCTATACTCAGCTGATCCTGCATGGAGGTTGCCTGGAGGTGTTTTGATATACTTGAGGTCAAAATACTTGTATTCCAAAGTTGCTTTTAAGTAAATGACTCTCATGCAGCTGGTGGCTGGAAAGAAGATGCAAACAGATAAATCCCATGATATTACTATGTTGGGTTTGTCTTGTCAGCATGCACAGCTGAAGATATTGAGGAGTTGTTTTATAATCAGAAAAATATGATATCTGGAAATGATGCTGAAAAGTCCCTACAGGATATGTTTTCTGTATGTACTATGTATTTTTCTCATCTGTGTTTAGCAGTACATTTTTCTGGGAAAGCTATAAGCCTAACGAAATTTAGTGCTACAGTGAAGGGAGAAATAAGAAAAAATATTAATCTGCTGGGCTCCCTAATGACCGAAACCATAAACCTGGGCTGTATTCTGGCAGCAGAGGAGCACAAACACCAATTTCTATCTGTGCCTCAGGCACCTCCCCATGTCAGTTGCCATCACTTACTACTTACTGGGGGCCTGTGTGTTATGATAGGGCTACTGAGAACAAAAGTAATGGCAGCTCATGGCACAGAGCTGCACGTTCTGGTAGCAGTGCTGTTCTGCAAACTCCAGTATGGAGTGCAATCTTAACATACAAGCTTATTTGACCAAATGTGTATGTTTACTGATGTGAATCTTCTGATCTTAATGAAATTGATGAAATGAGGGAAATTATGAACGTGTTTAAGATCTCTACAAGGACAGGACTAACTGCTGATGCCTGCTGTGCTGGGTTAAGGCTGCCAATGATCAGTGTGTCTTTTGTCATTGAGCAAATCCTGTTGACATCCTGGGCAAGATGCAAATCCTCTCTTTCCCCAGGTTTTTATTGCTGAGGAGGATCTTGATTTCAGTGAGTCAGATAGTGTTCTTTTGTTAACATGTCGGCTCAGATGGCTTTGAAAAATATGTTTCCTTATGAATTGAAACTCTCTCAAGCTTCTTTGGTAAGCACAGTGCACAAATTGAAATACTAATCATGGATCTGTGTAGTTAAACTACTTGCACAGATGGGTCTGATGCTGTTGGTTGCATTTTCCCATTGCTGCAAAAGGAAGGAACTCCTGAGCTGGAACAGGAGTTTAATAGAGGAAATTATTTGGGATTGCAACGGCCTCTCTAAGAGACGGTTGCTGAGGAAAAGCTCTGTTGGCAAGCTTCCTCTTGGTTTGTGTCCAGAGCCTTAAAGTAAAAGTCATCCTAAGCCAACTGAAGAGTACTTTTATATTACCTGAGTTTCTTACCCTGGGCTTTATAATTATTTCTGGTAACTTTCCTCTGTTAATGTGCAAGGGAAAACCATCCTGGGCTGAAGCACAGTGTTTATCAAACAAGTTTGTAAATCTTTTCCCCATAAGACTTTTGAACTAATTCATTTTGCCTAGCATTGAGATTTTAAAATATGTAATGGCAAGTTGTATGTGAAAAAGCAGTAAAAGCAAGACTGAAGTGTTTGTAGAGATGAGGGAGTCACTCTCTTGCTTTTGAAAAGCAGCAAATAGGTTGTGTGACTTCATAATGTCTGGGGTTTTAAGCAAGTTCTGGAACGTGCAATTGTGAAAATTTGTAAAAATTGAACCCATTTCAATTTTGGTTCCATCTCAATACAACAGATTTTTTCTATCTGTCCCTTAGGCGCTCTTACTATCCACCACTGTTCCAGCACTAGTGATAACATTCAGCATTTGCTGAGTACTTTACATATTTCCACTGCTGGAAAAATATTAGCTCATTAAATCTTCCAGTATTCCTGTAATAAGAGCAGTCATTAGAATTGTCTTTACTTTATGGGCAGGAATAAGGGAAAATAGAGAGTTTAAGTGACCTAACCATAGCAAATTAGTGGCAAAATTTGGATGGTGTTACTGATTTCTGTATATCCTCTAAAGACTCAAGAAAATTATATTCCTTACTCATTCAGCTGAATAGCTGAATAACCTTAAGCTTTCTCTTAAAAAGAAATGGAGGACTAGTGTGGACTTGGATCTAATAGGTAGTGGGATTTCAAGTTTCTGGCAATGATTTTTTTTTCTTTTTCTTCAAAACTCTTTGACACTAACTGTGAGGCACTGGAAAAATGTTAAGGCTGTTGAGTTTTCATGTCTTACTTTGCTAACTCTTGAATGGAGTACCAAATGCATTCAAGAAGGAGTTATGGGTCATTGCATATCAGTGTTTGTTAAGCACAGTTCTCCTGATGGAGCAAGGAGGGAAGCTGCTCAGTGGTGTGGCTGCTTTCCCGTGGAGTCACACTGTGTGTGTACTGTGCCGAGTGGTGCTAACAGTATGGGAAGGGGAGTATGGACCTCCTTGGTGCTGGAAAACCTACCCATCTACACTGATCCCCGTGGATGGGAGGACTTAGGACAAACCAGCTTTGTGTTCATTCACAGCCCCCGCCATTCATACCATACCGTGGCTTTGTGTCGAAAATTTCCTTGGGAGGCGGCTTTTAACAGGTGCCAGACTCAAAGCAAAGGCTGGATTGGATTTTCTGTGTTGTCACTCATCTGACCCAGCCACTGGCATGCAACTGCACATGTCCCTTATCTAAATCACAGTTGCCCTGGGCGGGCTCTCCCTTGCATCCTGAAACAACTGCTAACTACATTAAACCAAAAAATGCTTCAGAGGGTGGGAGCACTTCCAAATCGATCCAACCTTTTCCAACTACCCACCTTGATGTTTTCTGTGAAACATGCGCTTTTAAAGTTTGTTTGCCACTCCAAGGCCATCTGTATTTCACATCGAGGCCTGTGCAGTGATTCACTTTTTACTCAGTTGGTACTGATAAGAAAGGACCCCCTTTAGAATTTGATTTCCTCTGTGGAGTTTTCTAGGAACGGGAGGTTGGGTAATTAATTTTATTGGGACAGTAAATTCTAAAGGAAAGACTGTAGTTCTTCAACAATACTTTCTGAGATGACAGCACAATAAATTACAGGTGTACAGCGAATTCCTAAATGCAATCAGTTGACTCATTGTGCTGGGTGGATGGAACAAGAGCAGTGGCAAAGGGTCGGGTCACTGAAGTCACGTGGAAGCTTTACCACTGCCTTAAGTCAGCACTGGGTGATCTACTTTTGACAAGCAGTTGAAACTAAAAGCTCACACCGAAAACAGTTTCTTTTGTCAAAGGCAGCTACTCTGTGTATTTTTGACAAAGAACTCTTCCAACCTACCATATTTTAAAAAGTTTGCCTTGTGGGATCAAGCCACTAACCCCTTAAGGTTTTTATCTTTTTAGTGATAGGACAAGGGGGAGTGGCTTTAAACTGAAAGAGGGCAGATTTAGATTAGATTTTAGGAAGAAATTCTTTACGGTGAGGGTGGGGAGGCACTGGAACAGGTTGCCCAGAGAAGCTGTGGATGCCCGGTCCCTGAAGTGTTCAAGGCCAGGTTAGATGAGGCTCTGAGCAACTTAGTGTAGTGGAAGGTGTCCCCCCTGCTCGTGGCAGGGGGGCTGGAACTCAGTGATCTTTAAGGTCCCTCGCAAACCAAACCATTCTGTGATTCAGACTTGAATAATGGTCAGAATCTGAGGCTTCAAAGAAAAGAAAGGAAAAAGGTTTTAAAAAGGCTGGAATCAGTAATCACACAATGTCCCACTGCATTTATCCCCTGTCATACATTAATTCGTGGATATTAAGTCCAGCAGGGCCTGTTATTATCATCTATGCTGAACTTCTGCTTATGTTGTATAATTTAACCTTTTTTCCTGCATCGGACCGAACAACCTGTGCCTGCACAAGTATGTATTTTTAGAAATACCGTTAATCCTGATTTAATCATTTCACATCATCGAGAATTCTGCAAAGAAAAAAACCTCGAACCAGCTTTGGAAAGTTATTAGTGGGATTTTACTAAATGTAACCAGGAGATAATTAGTGTGCCCAGGGTCATGCTAGTCGTTGTTGGCTAAGGCCAGGGAACAGAACCAGGTCAGCACACTCCCAGACCATGCCATCAGTATAAAAAATCCTTCCACTCCAATGTCTATAGGGCATTCTCGATCAAATTGAAATACACAATTTGTTTTTCTTAAACCATTGGGTGTTAGTTTCATTAAGTGCTCCCTGTATGTGAGGCTTTACTGTGGCGTCTCTTACTGTTCTAGACTGTGCTCTAAGGTGAAAAGATGTTTTTTAGAGAACTGACAGCCAATGTAAGACTAGGGTTCAGAAATGCTTCACTGTTTTTGTTGCCCTTTAAATGGCTGAATAATTAAGTAGTTGTGCTGCAGTCTTCTTAAACGAGAGGCATTTTGGATGTGAGGAGGTAGGGGACAAGCTGCTGGCTTCTAGGCTTGACCCTCTAGCTTGTACTATTTATACTTTTGATGGAATTAACCATCATAAGGCACGTTGAATGCAGGGCAGGTACTGATCAGAAAACAGAAATATATTGGTACTCTTTCTCTTACTCAAGCAGATTTCCACTGTTTCTTATGCAAATACATCGTAATTTAGCTCATTAGCTGCTTTCTAAACAAATGTAAACAAACAGACACACTCCTCTTTGTCCTTTTAAGGGGACATAATGTGTGTTCTTAAGAATTTGGGCCACAGGTTTTGAATAGAAAATCTGCTTAGTGGCCTAGATATTCATAAAGCTGCTAGCAAATATAAAGAGAGAGAAGAATGACAGATGTGCAGATGCAGTTAGGAGGAATTGTTACAGCCATGAGAGTTGTTTGTCACTGAGTGTGCTCCCCTGCTCACTCAACCCACTTGCAGTGTGCTCTCTGTAGGGTTTCATGGGGACTGAATGCATTTATTCTGAAGTCCATGTAACCAAGTGTTACAGGGTGAAGATCTTTGACACTAAAGCTAATAAGAAAAGGAAGGGGGAAGGAAAGAAAGACAGGGGTATCAAAGTCTCAATATATTTATTATAATCCTAGCTTGAGAACCCTGAGCAGGAGCTTTCCCTAACCCCTGCCAGTAAGGTCCCCTTGACAAAGCTACAGAAGCAGCCATCATGTTATGGTTGTGGGCACTTAGTTTCTCTCACACCGAGGCAGTTTTGGTGTCTAAAGGCAGGTACAGTATTTTAGCAATTTAACAAACCAAACCAAACCAGCCAACCAAAAAAACCCCACAACCAAAAGCAAACNTGATTTTACTAATTTAGTGATTGGTTAAAAGTCTTTGTCCAAAGCACCAGCTGAGGCACTCATTTTAAACCTCAAATCTTTTTCACACTTACGGGTTTGAGACTAGACTAGCCCACTATCTTTTATGTATGGGCAAGGTTCTTTAATTAATTTTTAACCTCGCTGTTCACAACATTGAAATATGTATTATTTCTTTACGTTAGCTTTGTCTTCTGGTAATGATACTGGCATAGTCTTTTCACAGTCTTTGAGTGTTTGCTGTGGAGAAACCTATTCTGAACCATTTTTTCTCCTTCTTGGCTTCTTTATGGTTACTTACTAGGTTAAATCAGAGGAGAAAAA
This sequence comes from Dryoscopus gambensis, assembly GCA_013389985.1. Classification (NCBI taxonomy): domain Eukaryota; kingdom Metazoa; phylum Chordata; class Aves; order Passeriformes; family Malaconotidae; genus Dryoscopus; species Dryoscopus gambensis. The sequence continues at coordinate 53,410 of WEIT01011735.1, forward strand.
ACCTTTTCCATACTTAATGGGCTTTGATGAGCCATAAATTTAGACTCACTTCATGCTTTCAATGCACTGGGAGTGAGGACTCATATGGACAAGGGACTGTGAGCCACAAATTTCCTTTGCCTGGATTAACAGTGATAGTAACATAGAGATCACTGTTCAAAAAACAAACATTCTTAAAAGTAAGCCATCATAGAGAATGCATGTATCCCTATAAAATAACACTAAATCAGTCACATCAGGCTGTATAAATTTTTTTATCAGAGACTGCCTCCAGACAGTATAAAGAAATCACTGTATTTATCTGATTAGAATTATCTCCAGGAGCAAGTAATTTATTGTATTGCAAATCTGGCCACCAGCAGTGAAAGCCGGTGCTTAGAGAAGCCCAGATTTCCAAAGAACAAAAAAACTGAGCTGGCATGCTAGTTCTGACTAGGGTAGAGTGTTTGCTTTCCTTGGAATTAGACCATATGATCAAATTTTATCATTGTTTCATCTGATGAAGCAATATATAGCACAAAGATTATGAAGTAAGCATGTTTAGTAGTTCAACAAGCTGCAAATGTATTGTAGGATTTGTTCCAAAGCCCGCTGTAGTCCGTGGAGAGGAATGGTTTCTCAAACACAGAATGAGAGAGAGGGAGTAGTGAAAACAGTGGAGAACTTCAGGAAAAGAAGAGCAAAGCAAAAAAAAGCAGAATAAAGTCGTGGGCTAATCAGCACCATGTCACAGCTCTCCATCTTTAATCCAATGTATGGTGGACGCTATTTATATTACTTTTTCATGTATTTTCTGTGGCAAGGTCACAGATAGGACCTTACCTGTTTCTGGAAGAGAAGGCCTCTGCACTAAGAGCTTGGCCAGCTGGCTGTAAGGTTCTTCTGTCCACATCAAACCTTGAAAGAAAGATCTGCCTTTCCCCTACCTCAGACTGGCCTTGATAGGCAAATGGTGATGCCTTTGCCTCTCCTCAGGCCTGCCTCTATCAGTCCCCTCCCATGATTGTAGGCTCTTCATTTGTCTGCTGTGGTTCCACAAAACCTCTCTTTCGTCCTCTTCTCACTGAGGATTCAGTCATGGCTCAGAAAGAGCCAGCCAACCACTTTCTGTAGGAGTTCAGAACTAATCTTAACATAATCTGTTGGCACCAAAAAAATAACTTCCTTGAATGAGACGGAATAAAAATTAATGGGAATGCTTATCTGATAAAGTACCTTTTCTGTTTATGGAATTATTCTTCAAGTCTTTGCAAGTTCTCAATTTGCCCTTCTTTCAAGCTGAAATTCAACCCAGGTCAGATAACTTTAACCTCCATTACAATCACCAAACTTTTACTTCACTGAACTTTCTTTCTTGAAGCCAAAGTTGGTTCTGTGTTTCAGTCCATTTTATCTGCAGCTCCAGTCAAAAGCACCAAATCTGCTTCAAGTACACCAAACATATATTTGGTCCACTGTGAAGCCAGAGTCACTAAGGGTTATAGAATTGCTCATCAGCAAGAAGGGTGTTTGCAGGAGAAAATGCTGTTGGGAAAAGTGACATGTTACTTGAGTAAATTCCCCTTCAGGAGGCCAGGCTGCTAAGCCACTGCAAAAGTAGGGTACTCAGCAACAGAGAAGCTTTTGGGAGGCTGTGTGTGATCTGCCAATATGACATCCAAGTCAGTAGATCAATAGGTCCCTGTGCCTCTCCCCCAGAGTAATATTTCTTTGCTGAAAAAAGAGCCAAGTAAATGGTGAGAAACTGCATAGTGCTGCGGCTGGGATGAGATGCTTTGGGGTTTTATTTTATGTTTTGTGTGTTAAAAGCTCTAGGCAGGTGAGAAGGTGTGTGGCACCCCATAAACATGAAACGGCACCTGCAGAGATGGAAAAGGAACATTGGAGCATCGCATTTAGGAATACCAAAGGGTAAACATGGTGCTGTTTTACCAGGCTGGCCCGTGCTGCTCAGGTTGACAACAGAGCAGACCATGAGCCAGCCATGAGACACGGCCCCCATGTCGGGTCTGTCGTCACCCCATGTTCTCCCTGGGGAGATGCAAATCTTCCTCTTGCCCAGGCTCTTTCCCCAACTTGTCTGGGTGCCCTACAGCACTGAAAACACACCCACACCTCTGTGGGTGTGTGTGCCTCAGAGGTGCGCCACAAATGGGGAGTTTGGCCAGCGGCCTCATTCATGTGGGTTTGGTGTCCCCTCTTCTCACCCACACTGGAGCAGAGCTGGGCCACTGGGGTGTTGTGGCTTGCATCCAGAAAGGCAGGGCAGGGAAACGTGGGGGTTTATATTCATGTTTGGAGGAGTTTGGGTTTTTTGTAATCTGTTGTTAAAACATTCACTAAACATTCATAAAGCTCATATTCTCAAAATTATTTATTACTTGTTGTTATTAATTATAGTAACCCCTGTAGCTTTGTCATACAGGAAGTAAACAACTGCTTTGACTAACTAAATACTCAAATCAGGTTGGAGAAGGTCTTAGTCCATTTCATTAATCACACCTGCTGTTTATTGCTGTTTGTGTGATGTGAAGGAGCAGAAATGGCTGTTCTTAAGCATGAGACTGCACCCACGCTACTTCCTCTGAGACAGTTAAAAAAGGTGTTCTGCCCATAATCTTGAAATATGTAATGAGAGGTGTACTTTTTATTAGCATAGGGTTTAGAGTTCTTAGAGTTTAAGACCGCTAATACCTGGTATATCATTTATTGGGGACACATATCTTCCACTAGCAGCAGAATGGGTTATGTGATTTAAAGAGGCAAGTTAAAAGTTTGCAGTGAAATGGGGATTCTGAATGTACTGTGGTATGTCCTGTTCTTATCTATCGAAAGTTGAAAAGGACAGAAATATCAGAATTTGAGACTGGATTAATGGATGCATGCACAGAAGAAAAAGAAAAGAAAAAAACCCCACCCAACTTTGAAAGTACTGTCCCAGCAAAAATACCATAAGGCACTATAAAAAATCTAAACGCATGTGTTTTACTCAAATGTGCTGTAAAATTAGTGAAATCTGGTATAGGAAGATGGTGGAAAAAATCCAATGCATTGGATATTGATTGACTGCAAGTTATTTGAGAAACATATATTCTAACTTTAAAAGATGGGAGAATTAATCTACAGCAGACATAAATAAGAAACGTATATAGTGCTCAAAAAATCTTCTGGCTTCCATCAATGTATATAAACCCTGTTGCGCCAGCTCCTCAGCAGTGTAAGCAATGGTAAACACCCTAAAACCAATGACCCAAACTCTGACAAATTGGACTGGCTACAGGTCTGCTGTACTCATTTTTCATACAATAAGTACAGAAAGGGCAATGGTAAGACTACTTGCCATGCAGGGCAACTGCCTATCTACCCTGATCAAAAGGGATTATTCCCAGATCAGAGTCAGATGATTAATCTGTGCACATTGTTCAGTCCAGGGTCTTTGTATTGTGGTCATCAGCCCGTGAAAAACCTGAGTGGGACGGAATACCACCTCTTCTCCCCTTGGCTGCCAAGTAGTAACAACTCTCTGTCACTACTCAGCTGGTCCAGATTCGCACAGTGGCCTGGAGCTAAAAGATATATAACCACTAATGAATCTTTGGAATTGCGTAGTTCCCACTTCTACACTTGAATTATACGTTTAAGGCTATTTACCAAAATTACACAGTATTTTTTGAAGACGAAAGTTTCTGCTCTTCACAGGCATAATTTTTTATGTCCTCTCTTGGAAAATTGCAGGTGTATTATGTAGCTGTTTGGGGGTTTATTATTATCTGTATGGGAAATTAGTGGGTGCTGCAGAGGATAACAGCAAACACTTAGAGCAGAGAGATGATACTCTCCTGTGGTGATACAGATGGCAATGATAGATGGTGAATAGATGGTCAGAGAAAACCCTACTGTTAGCCAGGCAGGATTGACCTTAAACAGCTATGTAGGCTCATATATTTCTGCTTTCAGCTTGCCACCAAAGCAAAAGTAATGGGTGCAATACACATGGAGGGCTGCGTGCCAGCAACAAAATTGCATTTGCATCACTTTTGTTTGTGTTTAGAAAAAATGCTCTTGGGTCTGTTTGCTTGAGCAGTGAAGCAAGAATTTAATTATTTCAGTATGAGGCTCTGGCCTGAAGTGGAATATCAGCCAGTAGTCCTTCACTGTTTTTGCAGGCAAAAAACAATACAAAAGTATATCCAAGTGTTTGACTTTCTCATGGTCCTCTGAAAACCTCAGTCACTGTGTCTGTTTAGTATCCCATGACTGAAAGCATGTGCCAGTGCTCTACTGCACTCCTGGTTCCCGGTTCAGCCTTTCAGTTTGTCCTTTCTGTAGCTTTAAGTGCTGGTGGCAGGGATCTCTCCAAGGATTATCATCACGTAAAGTCCTACGGAGGTCACACTGACACGACAGACTCTGCTTGCCAGATGCAGTACGAACGCATCATGAGCCACAATACCTGCCTGGGATGAGGCACAAACCCTATCTGTGGCAAGCAGGAAACCCCCAGTGCTTTCTGTAATAGAGGTACAATGCCTAGTTTAATTCCAGCTTGGCTGTCTATGTTGTCCAGTCACATTTGCCAGAGGTATCACCAGGTGAAGCATTATGCATTTCCTGCTTTGACTGTTGCTTAACAAGCTGTTAGTTGTCACACTGTTAGCTGGTGCTTACAGCATGGTCATGGACATTCTCCTGTCTGGGAAATAAGCAGAGCTGATTGCTCTGGTCCACATCACACTGCAGAACTAATGGCACCTCAGAGAAAAATTAGGTTTCTCTTTTACTTAGTATAGGCTTAAATCTACCTCCTCTGAATGCAGTAACAAACTGTGACTGATTCCAGGGCAAATCTGGCTCCAGAGGAAAATAAATAGATGGGCTTTGGATATCAGTGAGTGAAACCTGCACTGTGTGTAAGACAGTATTGATTTTCTATGGGGCCTAATAAATAAGTTTCTGTGACTTCTTCAGGTCTTAGCCTTGCCAATTATAAAAACTGTTCACTGTTTTCTGAAAGGCAGCATTAGCATTGTTGGGGAAAGCTAGCAACATTCATGTGAAAGAAAAATAATAAAATGCGGTAGACTATTAGAAATGCAAGAACAAATTACTGTCCACTGAAGAAAATTAATCTGAGTGTGCCTAATGGCATCCTTTAGAAAGTGATACTCAGCTAAGAAGATATATTGTCATTTGTATTGATAGTCTGCTATATTAATGCTTGAAAATAGTTTAACTTAGGCAATTAAAAAAATTTAGGGGGTCTGCATTTAAAGATTCAGTGGAATATCAAAGTGACAGACACTTCTTTCCCACTGGGATCTCAGATATGCTTAGAGTTCATGGTATCAAAAAAAAAGGAAAATAAATATAAAAGCCTAAAAGGAAGAATGCTTAACACACTTAATTGAGATGACAACCAAAGTAATGGATGTCAGAATAAATATGTTAGAATGCTAGTGAAAAATAAACTGAAACAAAGCAGATTTCACTCCAGCCCTATTAAAATTTAATATAGTTTAAAGCAAGTTGAACAGTCCCTGTCCAACCACAGGTATGAAAAAGTCAAATTAGATTATACCACCCTGGATATATGGTTAGCTAATATAGTGCTGAATGGGATTTAACTTCATCTCTGATGACTGTTCAGTTGTAGTCAGCACATTCTAACAAATTTACTTTGATTTTCCATAACTGTATTTAGAGCATGGTAACATCTGGCTGGGTAGACAAGGTTTCAGTTTGCACGTGAAGACTTTGTGTTTCGTAGGGTGATTTTTATGACATAAGTACTTCAACAAAAACCCTTGCACAGACACAATTACACCAGAAAAGAAAAAAAAAAAAGGAAAAAAAGAAAAAAAGAAAAAAAAAGGAAAAAAAGAAAAAAAAAAGTGGTGGTTTTGATGTTATGGCTTATATCGCTTGCCAGACTGGAATGCATCTTATAGGCAAAAAGCCTCTAATTATGTAGGAGGAGTTTACTGGCAGAACTCTACCAGCATGACAAAACTTTCAAGTGTAAATGGGAGCTAAGTGCTTATTTAAGTCAGCATGTCTTCTAACCACTTAACAAAGTATGATTTGTTTTCCAAAACCTCCCCTTCCCCAGCCACACAGTGGGTCTGACTCTCACCTGGTTCAGAAGTCAGCACAAGGATGCCAGCCCATCCAAGAGGGAGGATCAGGCCGGATCCTTTAGAGAAAGGCTGCATTAATGGGATACCCTCACTAGCAGAGGGTGGTATGATAAGAAAAGCAGCGCCCTGGGTAGTACAAAAACATGCAAAAAAATCAGTCCTGCTTGTCCTACTCCTGCTTACTTACACATTTATATGACTTTTCACTCTTTCCTGCGTAACTCATGCCAGCTGTAACTTCCTTAATGATCAGTGCACAGGTGCAGCTGGGACAAAAGGGATTTAAGAGAAGATGTTATGGGACACCAGGCAGGCTGTGCCCTGCACAGAACAGGTTCTCCCTTGCCCCATACAGCTGCTGGCTCTGGCTGCCATACCCAGCTGCAGGAGACTGTTTTCTTGTCTGTGGACGGGCTGGTGTGGCTAGACTTGCATCTGTGTGATGCTGTGTGAGGAAGCCTTACCAGCTTGGGTTGTTGATAGCTTGGCTCATTCTTCCAATTCACAGAGCAGCTGTACCCAGGAAGGCTGGGCAGGAGGTCAGATTTAAAGGATTACAGCAACTGAGCAGTACTATACCTGCCTGTTGTATTTCTGACTGTTGACGTCACTAATTTAAATAGGTTCGGCCTGTACCCTTTCCACTCTTCCCCCATCCAAAAAAAATCACCATCAAGTCTGACATGGAAGCACCTCTTTTGTACTTTTTCTTGCATTTGGGTTGAAAAGGGCAAAACAAAAAAAAAAAGAGAGAGAGAGAAAACTGTAAGATCGTGTTCCAGAAATATTTTGAAAATCCACAGGCTTAATGAGAGAAAAGAACTAAATGCATGAATGTTGTCACTGGCAAGCCATCTGGAGCATGCAAGTGAAAAATGCTTTCAAAATCTTTAAAGTAAATGATCATGCAAAGGCACAGATAGTCGGCCCTTGAGGCAAAAGGTGTTTAATTAGAATGGGAAAAGTCTTTGTTCTAAGTAATTAAAGGTAGAATTCCAGAGTAGATGAGAGAAATCCAAACTCCTTAAACATTTGACAGTTTTAAAGAGAAATCTGCAAGGGTTCAGGCATAAACCCACACAAGGAGAGGCAGAGAAGGAGGCCAGACTGCTTAGGCAGCTCTATTGAGACATTGCAAGGGCTGAGAAGTCCGTCCCTGTCCATGTAGGGTGATTCAAAGCACTTGAGTCAGGCATACAAGCATTCCCAGCAACCACAGAGTAGAATAAGCAGCCTCCAAAGGGTGATGAAAAATCCCACGTGCTCATCAGCGAGTTGCCTTGAATGAGTCAGGCACCTCAGCTTCGGTCCTTACTCTCAGAGCTGTTAATGGATTTTATACTAGAGGGCATCTACTTTACATAGGACACAAATAATCCTGGCATCAGGGACAAGCAATACAGCCAAAGGAACGATAAGTTCAGGGAGCCTCATGAAACAGAGGTATTGGAGTATCAGTACCACCTGTGCTGGACCCCTGGATGCTTAGAAACAGGACTGCAACTCACGGAGGCCGTCACAAACCTGAGATTCACCAACCAAAGCCTTCATTCAGAGGCTGGTAGGACAACTACAGGCATTACAGTTTTGGAATTTGGCATGGCCAGAAAGAGCTGTCTTCTATGGCACCTCCATAATTTTGGAGGTCTAACTAAAAAGATGCACATACTACAGTGACTGCTTAACATGACAAAAGGTTTTATATGACACGGTCCAATTTCCTAAGTGAAAAAAACAAACCCTGGAAAAATCCTCAGTGTGCTGTGAGCTGAAAATGTTCTCTTTTCTTTTTCATTTGTTCTGGGTACCCCAAAGTTAGGTATTAGTAGTATAATCTTTTGATTCCAATTGTTTCCAATAAAATCCACCCTTTGCAACAAGTTTTGCTGAATGAATGTCATGACTAAGCTTTGAATAATTTGGGTTCTATTACATTTTTAATAGCATTTTCCAGTTTAGTGCTTTTTCCCCTCTCTGTAATGGTTTCCATTATAAGTTTATAAGCAGATTTCCCAGCAAGAGGATTTCTTATCACCCAGAGCTTTCCTATGGAGACACTCATCAATATTAGCAACCATTTTTTGAATTATACTTATGACACAATTATACAGCTACCAAGTGGACTGCATTTCTCCTCATTAACAAAATCACTCATGTTTACTGAAATTTATTTTATTGAATTCATGGAAATAAGAGAGGACACTGTCAAAAGCTGTATTTTTTCTCAGTGTTGGCCAAGACAAAAGCTTTAAGATTCCATTCCAACTTCTGACCAGCATGTGTGAACAGACTCATCATCTGCCTTGAAGCCTAAACCATTTTCTAGCTATGTATTTTAAAAGGGCTTTCCAGAAGTGGAGGTGTGATTACCTAGGACTATGTAGTGCAAGCTAATCATCTAAAGCAGGTATCAAATGGTATGAAAAATACCCAGACCAGGTTACCAGGAATCTTTCCTTCCTGGTGGAACAGAAGAGCTAATTTATACACTAGCAAACAGAAAGTCATCTCATTGCTCTCAGAAGAAAAAAGATAAATGTTGAGTCTTATCAAAGATACTGCAGCTGTATTTCTGACTCTCAGGAAGGACTTAAAACTATCCAGTGGTAGCTGAAAGCCTGTTTTTAAGATCTCTAACCAGCCAATTACAGTTTATTCTGATCAGAAAGCACTCTTATTTTAATGGATGTGTACATGAGATTTTAACTCTGTCACACTAACTTTTCTGGTCATTTAATTGGAAAGAAGATGCTCAAGGTTCCTGGGGACAATCCCAAAAAAGGAGCTCAGCTTTGAATGAGGGATTTACACTGCTTAATTCTGACAGTCAGCTTGTGCAGAGTATTGTTCATGGAGCACCAAACTCTGCGAGGAGCACACATCGCACAGGTGCCACAATTGCCTGCACTGCAGGACATAGCTAACATGTACAGTGCACAAACAGAAGTGTCCCACCCAGCCCTGCTGTGTTAAACACAGGCAAAGTTCTTGGGGAAAAGTAATGGCTTTTTGTTAGTTTGTTGTTTACAGTGTTGGTTCGGTTTGGGTTGGGGTTTCTTTGCTAAGACTGTCAGTCCTCTCTCTTTTTCTCTCTCTCTCTATGTATCTCAATGCTCTCTTGTTGCCTCAGACTAAGTATTTTGGTTTCTGAAGGTTTCATTCAATGACCCAACTGCCTCTGTTCCAGGTACAAACATTTTTGGGATCCCTACAGGGGCAGAGGATTGCAATGCTTGTCACACTTTTGGCTTTGGACCTTACACAAGATACAGCTTTGTCCTTTTTTCTTTTACCCCTGTGAAAGTCATAGAAGTGTTTGCAAGAAAATGTTTTCTCTTCCACTTGTGATAGAGACTTAGTAGATCAGCTGAAATTGCCTGGATGTTCTAAACTTATAAGCATCATCCCACCAGAGATGTGTTCTTGAATGTTAAATTTAGGCTAATTGGAGGCATATCCTTTAATTTAGCAAGCTGAGGTTACTAATACAGATCAAGAGCTAAAAATTAACCGTGGAGCTGATGTATGCTAAATGCCTAAGTGATATCTTAACCTATAATTATACAAGTTCTGTTAATAGTGAATAATTCAAATCTTCAGGGATTTCAATAGTCTAATGGGCTGTAGTTATTTCCAATTTACATTATGGTTGCTAGGTTTCATTAAAATGAGCAAAAGGCTGCATAGCGTAGCAGAAGAAAATTGGTGTTTGAAGTTATCACCCAGAAATCAAAACATGAAATTTAAATTAGAAGGTGTCCAAGCAACACAATGACACCAAAGCCGAGCACTGATAATGAAAGTAGGAAGACAGGGAGTTTGCAGGGATTATTAAAGGAAGACAGCACTACTAGCAGCACGCTCTGTAACAGCGATACCTAAAATTCCGCACTACTGTATGTAAGGAGTCCAAAACATATTACAAACCTCCACTAAGCCTTGCTACGTTCATCTGAATTATTTAAATTTTGTTATCACTGATTTGCAGGTGCAGGCTGAGGCACGATAAGGCACATGGCTTATCTGAAGTCATGGGATGACTCAGTAGGATGTGAGAGCCACAGCTGGGGGCTGTAGCCTCCCTGCCAGCCCACTGACAGAACAGCCACCCCACACCATCACTCTTGGGGGCTGCTCAGCCGGCCCCCTCCACCAGCAGTCACTGCCAGTTTCAGCCTCAAACCACAGTCTTCAGTCTTCAGGTGGGCTGAGACACGTGTCTTTGGGAGGTGTGCTGTACACCAGATCACCCAGAGCAACATGGGTCAAAGCTACTGCTTTCCAGAGAGCCAGAGGGAGTTGTTATTCGTCTGGATCACTGCAGGTGCCTGACTTGCACTGCAATCCCACAAACACATCAGCACGGTGGCAAGGATGGCAAATCACAGTGGGGAGGGAGAGCAGGAGCTTGGAATGACCATCTCCAGCCAGCGCTGGTACCAGGGAAAGCGCAGTGTGGCCAGCCGCGGTCACGTGTGTTTCTGCGGACCTGGGATACACTTTTGGGAGACCACGGTGTACAGCCCCCAAACCCAAATGACAGCTATGGCCTCCTGTGAGTCAAGCCCATCCCAGGCTTTGAGAGTAAGGCCAGGTTTTGCTGACTCAAGGCTTAAACCTGTCAGTGTGACTCATTGCTGTGGTCTCCCCTATCTCCTGTTCTTCTGAGCTATACTGTATGCAAGTGAACTATTTTTGGAACAACAGGGTTAAATTAGATTACTTAATAGATAATAAAAATACTGCATAAGTTAATAGGAATGAGAAGTGTTTGTTACAATTGGGTAGAAGTCAAGCTGTCTGACATGTTTTGATATCTAAATTTGACTTTAAATTTCTTTTTAATTCTTCTGGAGTGTACTTTAAATATAGAGTGTCTGCTTCTTATGAGCACATTAACAACTAAAATAAGTGTTCTTTTCTACCTAAAGATTAGCTATTTCCTTAATGTTTAGTTAGTTGTTCATGCTGCTTTTTCAAAATTCAGCCTCAAATTCCCCATTTGTGTATAATTTCAGTTTCTGAACCTACATTTAAGTATCTGAATTTCTCTAAAAAGACAGAAGTAGAGAAGGGCTTTGTTTGGTCTTTTTCTAAAAATTTAAACACTTTGAAGCTCTGCAGTTTCTACATTAGTGAATAAGCCATGGGATGAAGAGTTATAATTAAATAGTTATTTCTTTATAAAATAGGTATTTCCAACAGCTTCTTTTTATTTTATTCTGAATCAAAGTAACCTCTTAGATCTCAGTCTGAAATACACATATCCATATTGCAACATACTGCTAAATATCTCTAATTTACATAGGAAGCAACAGCAAAATGCCACGTACATTATGTTAGTTAAATTATTATTATTATGTAATTACATAATGGAGAAATAGCAAATTCAAACTCTTAAAATGCTGATCATGAAGTATATTAAATCATAGCATTGCCTCAACTGCAGGGCAGGTGTGCTCAGTGGCACACCCTCCATCATGCAGAGGACGGGATAAACCGGAGCACTGCACAGCTCTTCTCCAGAAAACTTAAGGAGATATTGCAGGCCTTTGCTGGGTCCTGATCCAGGACTAGAACCCCTTTAGGGCTCATGGCTGTAGGTCTAAGAAGAAGTAATACCTAGTGATTCCCAGTAAATACATATTTCACTAAGTCGTCCAGAAAATTAATGTGCTTTTGTGGGAAGGTTCCCCCTGAAATTGCAGGTAAAAAGCAATCCTTCCCAAGCCTGCTTTAACGTGCAGCAGACAACAGGGAGTCAGCAGGGGTGGGTTTGGCTCAGGGATGTGTGTTGCATCTGTCGTGACTGTGATGCCCAAAGTCCTTGTGGCCTTGCCCTGCAAGCTATGAGTAGTGTTGAGCAAACCACATCAGCCTCCCAGCAGTCCAACAGAACAGTTTACCTCTAAGAATCAGATACTTTAATAATTCACTGGCTGGAAAACACTTTCAGATTGATAGATGCCTTGTTACTACAGAGTCATGTTAAGCAATAACAACACAAATCAATAAAAATCATCAAATAATTAAGAAGCTTCAGTCACTTAACACCCACTGCAACTGCCATTAGCAAGAGGTTTGAGGGCTGTTCATAAATCTCTTTAGCACATTACGAATTCCCCATAGAGCACTCCGATGCCCCAGCTATGGTGATATATGCTGCATACACTGCAATCCTGTCCCTCTGCTATTAACTGTAATGGTTTCACTTTTAAAAACTGTGTCCTGGGAATATGGCTGAGGACACAGCACACTGGAGATGCATTAGCAAGAAGAGATGTGGGCAGTCAGAGCATGCAGGAGATCAGACCATGACTCGCTGTATAACCTAGAGGAACTTATTTACCTTCTAATTTTAAGTGTAACCCTCTGTGAGGAATGTGTGTCAAAATTTAATCATTTCATGGACTGTTATGTAGTCTGATTAAGGATATTTAGAGAGCACTTGGAGATCTCTGGATAAAGGTTGGGGTTTTTGTCAATCTGTTATTTTTGCCTTCAGACTTTTCATTTCTTCTGTCAGGTCCCAGAGTTTAAAGGAGCTCTTTCTAACTCTCTGCATGTAGTTTGTGAAACTGGCTGCTGGTGTCAAATGCCAGCATATTCACAGGGCGTAAACCATCTGGTTTTGCTGAAACTAAATATTCCCATGTTTACTGAGGAAAATAGATGCAGACACTTTCAGTCCTTGCAGCTGTTCCTTCCTGGGAAACAGTAGGAGAAGATCCTTTTCTCTCCAAAGCAGAGGAATAGTAAGCTTGATTGACATCCTGCAAACTGCAGATCTTGCAGGCCCAAATTATTTTCCTTGTTTTGCTTCAGAAGTCCTTCCCCCTTCCTCACTTGGGGAGTAACGCCTCAGCAAGTGTTGTATATTTCTCATAGTTTGTGGGCAGTAGGACAGGCTGTCAGGGGAACTGAAATTGTATCACATGCTAATAAACATAATTTAAATAAAATAAAACAACCCTTCTCACACTTTTAAGTAGTTCTGACATGGAGAGATGAAGTAACCTGTGATACATACCCCTGCTTATGCCTCACCTTGTCCTTGTTTTGCATGCAGCTCACAGGAGCTCTCTCCTGCCTTCCAGACTCTCTACGCCACCTGGGAGCTCTCGGGATAGGGCAGAGGGAGCTGCTCTTTTTTAAAAAATAAGATTTCAATATAGGTCTTAGTATATCTATTCCAGTTTTTAAAACTTTTTCAGCATTGGTGCTTGACATAAACAATCTGTTTCCTGGGAACATCTAGACCTGCCCTGCCTTTTAAATATGCATAAAAGGCAACGATGGCATAACTACCTTCACAGGAATCAAGGGTCAGTATTAATCTACAAAACAATCTTGTTCTTCAGAAAATCCTATTGCCAAAGCGTTGATGAGTATAGCATTTGCATGTCGATCAAAGACCTCATGATGTGTTTCAAACAAAAGCTTTATCAAGAGAGACAGAACAGCACTACCACTGAATGATGGGGGCATTCACTGGACACAGACCCAGACTCCAGTCCCTGGGCCAGTGGGTATTTAATTGTTTATACAAAGTGTTGCAGTTCCTAGCAGGGATACCAAGAGAACCGGTATGGATGCAGCAGTTCAGAGAAGAGTTCTTCACATCCTTGCCACATGCCTCCAAATGCAAACCACTGGCTACTTTGGGACTCTCCTCCTCCTTAATTTCTCAAGAAGATTGAGAAAGTCTTCGTTTTAGCTCAGTGTAAAAGAATAATTATTTTATTTTTACATCTTAAGAGGTTATAACTAAAACCAATTATTTACCCAGTTTTAGTGCAAATACTGAGAAACAAAAGAGGGTCATAAAGTACTACATAGTGGGATCTGTTGGTTTTCCTTCTTTTATCTCTTAATCTAAGATTTTTTGACAAAACAAGGATAATTTATCTGCAGATTTTGTTTATTTTGAGATTACCTTGATACAGTTTCTTGCCATTTCTGACCAAAGAGACAGGATCTACAAATACTTGTAAACAAACTCTCTTAAGAAAATGCATTCTTGACTTGGATCACTGATTTCTGTTTCAAGTAAGAAACTGAAAAAGGGCACTGAGGAGGCAGCAGCAGTTTAGCTATTGCCACTCAGGGAGGATATGCTCCTAATTACACACTGGAAAACTAACCACATGGCTCCTATTGGCCTCTCCCTCCCATCCACATAGGAGCTCCAGTCAGCCCTGAGTTATAGTTTGCTAAGGTGATAAAGCACATTAGAAACAAGCTATAGTGATGGGATAGTGCTGTAAAATACTGCCATGTACTGTCTACCAGGTAACTGATGACAGACCTAGGAGGGCAATGGTTTTTGAAAGGTACAATGCCATAGTAGATAACATAAAGTATATGTAGGTCCCTAAAGTTTAAAGTGCAGTGAGTAGCAGAAGTTCTGTCTGAACCAACATAAGGTTACCAGGAAAGAGTAGGTAACAGCAGAGATGCTGAGTCAAGAGGTCTGTAGCTGGGGAAGCAACTCCCTCAAACCCGCAGCAGCAGCAGCCTAAGTGAGAACTCATGTCTACACAGTTTAGGGCATGACATTTACTAACACAAAGTTGTTTTGCCATTTTCTTTGGAAATTTCTGTCTTTCAGATCTGGCAAACTGAACAGAAGAGCAGTGCAAATTAAAGGACCTCGAGACAGTGTGCGGATAAGGAGAGGAGAGCTGACACGTGGGGTATGTAGGGTAAATGACACTGGACCAAGTAGGGGAAAGTTAGGAGCAAAGCCATCTTGGTGGACATGAGAGGAATTTCCAAAATAATTGTAAGACAATTTAGAAACATGAGCATTATTAATGAGATTTTGACAAGGCGTCAGTCCAGTTCCTCCTTGTACTGGAATCACCAGTTAGCTGTCTTTGGCCTGTATCTGTGTATGGTATAGTGCCAAAAATTACTGAACATCTACCCTTGATCAAAGGAAATGCATTCATTCAACATTAACTATTTCTTTCTGTATGGCAGAAGACAATGAGCCTCATTCTCTGATCTTTTAATTCTGTTTACCGTACTTGGATTATGCCAACCATTACAGGGTTATGCAGCACAGTGAGGTGACCTCCCACCCACCTGACAACCCAGGTACAGCTGGGCAGTAACTGTCACACAGCCATGTTCCCAGTAAAACAAGACACTGGCATAGAATCTACATGGAAAGAAGTGAGCTATTTTTTGCAGCTAGTTCTATTTCATAGCATCTCTGCTTATTAAATTATTTTGTTGTTATGATACGTTGCTGAATTGTTTCTGGAACATGCTGACATGCCTAGTAAAAACAGTTGTTAGGGGATTATGTTTTGCTCAGTGTACCTGAAAGTTTATCATTCTGTGGCATTTGGGAAGATGTATTAATTATATTTTTATGCCACAGCGAAAGATAATTTCATATCCCCATTTAATTGTCAATGCAGAATGTTCTGCAATAATGTATTATTATGTCTGAAACTGATGTTGTGATGGCTTAAAATAGCCTTCAGGGCAGTTCAGTTGTGTGAAACGAAACTGGGACAATTCCTAAAAGCTCAAGAGGGACTGCAGATCTATTAGTTTTGGCAGCAATAAAGTAGTTGGGATAAGGATGAACTTTTTAAAAGTGGAATAATTATTTTTCCTAGTTTAATGAAAAATGAAAGAAAAACATTTTAGGATCTTTTTTATTTAGATTTCCACTACCACTAGCAGAATTTGAAAAACAAGAAAGGATAGCTCTATGGGCTTTTAGCAGATGAGCTGAAGTTATATTTACGTATATCCTTCCCACCTGTGTAGACATTTCAGAAGTGTTCTTTCACCTGGCTGTCTGGACACCTAGCATCATGTGACACCTAATCGTGGCTCCACCTTGTCCTAATTGCTTTTGTTTTGCTCATACTCATTTTCTTCTAATCAAGAGATAAAAAACTGGGTTTCAACATTATGTAAGGTGGCAGGACTTTATTGACTTATACAGACCGATGGAAAAATTCAAGTTCAAGCTCCCAGAGATAAGTTTCTACATCAACGTCTATATTTAGGCATATAAAGGAGAGGTCTGTTTTTTCTAGAACATCTGCACTTTGTTACTTTGTCAACATACATGTATTTATCTGCTCTCCCAGTCCACAGTGGGTTTTCACCACCTACATTTTAAAGCATCTCTCTGTCCATCCAAGGCAAGCATCTGTTGACAGAAGTATGTAAACATGTCTTTAGAGAACTCATCCCAGAAAAAAAAAAGCTCCAGAATTCACCAAAAAAGTACTCTTAGCAGGTCCAGCCGCAGTGAAACACGAACCACAGAGTTCTGTCTGACAACTGCGTTAGAAGAGCACTATAAAGAGCACGACTCGTCATTCAGGTTGTGACAGATATTTTTTTATCCCTAATAAACTGCGAGATCGCACAGGTGCGGTGCCAGCAGGCGGAGGGGTGACGCTCAGGTGACACGGAGGTTCCCGGCGCTCATTTTCCTGCCGTCTGTCCGTGTCCGGCGCCGCCGCCGCCTGAGGCCGCGGGCACACGGCGGGCACAGCTCGGCACAGCGGGCCCGCTCCGCT
>WEIT01011736.1:335-10705 GCA_013389985.1 Dryoscopus gambensis
TTACATTACTAGTATACTGTTTCTAGGCTTAGCCTTTGGCTTATATTTGTCGGCTTTAAGTGACACTTTATTAGTTGATTTTTCATGTTATAGGAGTCAGTTTGGTTATTATGAAATACCACCAATGTCCATGGGTGTCTTATTAATTTTATTTATTATCAGTTTTGACAAGAAGTCAATGAAAAATAGGTGGCTAAAGAATGCAAACTATGAAGTAAGCTTTTTTCCTTCAACAAAAGTTTTTCATATTCAGATACTGTAATTTTTTTATGCATTTCATATCTTTAGGGAAGAACAAAACAAATAGAGTATTTTTTTAAGCCAGCCATGAATTCAGAAGGCATTGAAATTAGGAAACACTAAAGTTGCTTATAGCAGAATGATGGGAAACGGTTTTGAAATGGTATCAGATGAAAAAATAAGCATGGTCCAGAAATTTCATCATCAATACTGGGTCAAAATAATTAGAATTTAATTTTAAGAATCTAATACAAAATATAAAATAATGTTTAAGTATGTGTAGCATTGATTTTGGCCAATCTATAGGTAAATAAACCGTATCTTTTTTGGTGAAAATACTTAAAACTGAGAAGGGAAATCTGATGAAATTACAGACCTAATTTGTGAGGCTATGTTGATGCTAACATGGCTTTGAAAAATTAGAGGTAGGAGATGATCAGATTACTTGGGGTTTAGCTGATATATAGGGGTTGTTTTCTTGTGTGTGTAATGTGGGGTTTTTTTAATTACGTGTAGAGCCTAAGAAATGTTAAAGTCTAATCATCAAAAATGCAGTGCAGTGTAACAAGAAATATATGTCATTAATAAAGAGTCAAAATTTGTAGTTTTAAGACATTCTACTGATTCAACAGTACATTAATATAATATTTTCTTTTTCAAAATTTATTTGGGTAACATTATAATTGGTGTAACAGAACTCAGAACTTGGATTGTGCATCACTGACTACAGGAAATTCTTTCCTTCTCCAGAACTCTTATATTTTCACTCAGGTCCCAGATGTAGAAAGGAAGAGAACCACTTAAATGAGTGAAAACTCAAACCAAGTACCTCTGTTGTTGTTGTGGTGTTTTGTTTGGTTTGGGGATTTTTTTAAAGTGCAACAGAAGATGTTATTATCTCAGTTGCCCGATGCCTTTTACTTCCTAGCCACTTTTTCCTTCATTACAATTATGCTTCAATCCCTGTTTGCTGTCCACAAACTGTCTTCCCCTGCCATCGTCCCAGGTCTTCCCTTGTCACATGTCTGTTGTTGCATTTGTCCTTACTGTAAACTGATGCTGTGATATCTGTCTCCTTGTGTGACAGATGCATAGATTGCTCTTTGAAATTCTGCAATTATTCAGAATTCAGAAATCATGTATAAAATGTAGGAAGAAGGACATCAAAAAGTAGCATTCTTCATTTACTGAAGAGGAGGTGGCTCCATGTGGATGTTGAAGTATTGGTACTGGCCAGGTGTTGCATCCTTAACTTCAGAGAATAATGCTGAAATAATTCTCTCTTTGTTCTCTCGGTTCTCATTCTTATAAGAACTGTGACTCTCTTGCATGTTTTCTTATTATCACTTTTGTATTATCTTTGTATCTGACCGTTTCAAATCTATTGGATATGTTCTTTTCCCTCATTTATATCCTGCAAATCCACTTCCACACAGCCGTAAAGAGTATGCTCCTTTAATGACCAGTAACTAACCTCCTTGGGTTGTGCTCTTATCCTCAGAGAGTTCTGTTAGCATCCTGGCCTTCTATTATTAGGGATTTCTGTTGAACTAGAATTATTCTTGTCATTCTGAAGACCCAGTAAATAGAATCCCATGTTTACCTTCAGTAGGGTCAACACTGTGTCCTTTTTATCCTTTTGTCACCCTCTTGCTTCCCCTTCCCTCTCCTCTCCTTTCTGGCCCCCATCATCAAATGTTATTGAATTTGGAAGTAGTTCTGGCAATAAGAAGTCATATTAAGGATCTCTCCAAAAAGAGTTTAGAATGAGTATGTTAGCAGAGTGTCACAGCAATGATATTCCCCACAACAAGCTGCTTACCTGAACCCCAGAGCATTGCTGTCATGGAACAGAACCTGTGACATATGGACACACTGCTGCACTGAAATGTTAGGAGAATAAGACATCTTCAGACACAATAGGAATATGGTCTGTTCATGACTTAGCAGCTTTACTTATTCTTTAGGATTTAATATATTCTTTAGTAATTTCCACAGCTAAGCGATATAGAAACTTAATTATTAAAAGCAATGATCTCCCTTATTATTTTGCTATAATTTATTGAACAGTTTTCAGTAGCAGTTAATGAGAGAAGGCAATCAATAGCTCTCAGAAAATTTGAAATTTAGTTATACTAGGCTCCTTCTGTAGCAATTTATTTTTGATGTATGATAAAATCCATGACGAGCAGCAAAATGCATTTGCATTGAATCCTCATATTAATGTAACTGTAACAATGACTGCAGAAGCATAGCCACAAAGTGTTAGCAGTACCCTGGATTATTTATCCCTTCCCCACTAAATATATGTGTTAAAGGTAGTTGCACTTTTATAGAGAAAAGTAATTGCTTACGCTTTGCTCTCTATAATGTTCTGCACGAACACTAATCAGTCTCAGTGAAAATCACTGTGCTCTGCCTGATCTGAAGCAGAGAGAATGAAACACTTATTAGATGTGCATTATCTACATTGTTCAATACAATAACTGTTGGGAAGTAGGCAGAGAGGTAGCAGCAGTGTTTTCCTACAGCTTTTTTTGCAGTTAAAATAGCTTAAAAAGGAAATAGAAAAGATACGGTTTCCAAGAAAGCTTGGATTTTATCTACACTGCAATGCTGCACTGCTTGAGCTCCCGATTCTGATGACACTGCCACAATGTGGTTTTAAGAGTAGTTCCTCACCATGGTAAACATTGCAATGTAACATTAATAAGCTATGCAACCATTCTATTATTCTTTAAAATTAGTCTAATAATATTCTTTAATTAATTAGGTTAGCTGCCACATGTATTAGCCACATGGTTGGGCAAATCAAAGACTAATAGCTACAACAGATTTTCAGAGTCTCGTGTTTTCTTCTGGTCATCAGTGTAAATGCTTGTGTAATTTGACATGTTGATAGTCCGTAGGTGGATGTCACTGTCATGTTTAACAATCCACAGTTTGCTTTTTCCTTAGTGTATAAACCAGGGTTTGGGGAAACTGGCTGCATTACTTTCTTTGGGCTGTGATGTGTCTGCTCCCAAGGCAGACCTCTAGGAGCTGACAGTTGCTTGGAGGTGTCTCTTGCTTCATGAGGACTGCCCTGGATACATAACCTTAGTCCAACATCTTCCAACTATTTTCAGAAAATGGTCACTGACATGCAGGGGGTGTGACATTATCAGTAAACACTACGTGGCCATGTCACTATACAGGACATTGTGATGTCAGCTACATTAAACTAGGGTAAAGTTTCCTTTGGATTTTACCCAGGATCAGTGGAAATAATTATAACTTTTTCTTGTCCTGGTGGTGATGGTGCAATAGACAGTTAATATGATGTATTTGAGCTTTATAGGTCCTGTTGACTCCAAGTAGTGGACTATAATGTGAGCACTGGTAACTTAGCATCCTGAATATTAAGACTTTTCATATATAGGGAGATTAAGGAAATAACACATCCATGGGAAAGTGTGACATCTTCACAAGTAGGAAAAGGAAAAACAAAATAAAAAACCTTCACATAAAAGATGTTCTTGGGGAGGATGAGACTATTGACAAATGACTGCATGTAGTTATGACACCAAAAAAAAGAGTTAGTAGGATGATCTTTGGCATGAATAATAGCTCTGACATTGGAAAAGAAACATATTCATGCCATAGTGGGCATGTTGATTTAGATTGCTTCTTTATAAGAAATCTATAGAAGCTATACCGTGAAAAGTGTAGCAGGTTTGATAAATGGTTCTCTTTTGTATCTTTCATCTTTAATAATTTAAAATGTGAAATTCTCAGTAAATCAAATCAGTGATTACCAGAATATGTTCTAGTTGAATGAATTTAATTAACAGTTGTTATTGCAGTAAAGTAATGTCAGAAGTCTGTGAAACATCACTATAAGGAATTTGCATCAGTTGTCTGTTTCAATCAGTCAGTAACAACATAGAAGTGGTTATGTTTTCAAAATCTCAGAAATGCTTAATCTTGGTTTTCAGGATGATTTATAAATGCCACAACTTTCTCATCTTGAGGGGATATTTCCATTGAGAAAAAATAATTTTAAGAAGGACAATATCAGTTGTGGACAGCTAAACAAAATTGAAGGAGCAAAAAACCAGTCCAAACCATGTTCTTCCAATATGTATAGAATTTCTCTAAGGAGTATATGAATGTAGATTTAGTAAAATTGTGAAAAATGGATCTGTGTTTTCTAACTCATTCAAAACTTCCTTTCAGACAGTAGAAGGCCCCTGCCATAACCATTTAGCAGAGAAAGAGAACAAGCGTGTCTGCCCTAATGCTGAACTGCCCAAAGCAATTGGGTTTTCCATACTGCCTATGAGAACCTCAGCAGTAAGCAGAGAGGACGTCCGTACAGCAACAGCTGCTCTTCCCGGTGTGCTGCCTCTCTGTGGACAAGTCTGACTCCACACCGCCAGTGTTTTTCCTCTTGGCAGTGATGAAACCTCTGAGAGCAGATGGGTGACTCTGCACCCTGCTCCTGCTGTCCCTGAGACTTTATTCCTCTGGGCAGTGGAACTCCACTGGTGTCTGCAAAGGGGTTTGCTGCTGCTCTGAGCACCTGTACTCAAATGCCTTCAGTTGCACACCTCTGTGGACATGGCTAAAATAGTCAAAAAACTTCAGCCTTCCCATCATTTTGACAGAAAGCCTCTTTAAGTCTGTCATTTAAACCATTGCATTGGTATGTTTCGTAATGAAAGCAGCAATGGGATCATTTATTTGTGCGCCATGCAGTTTTCTGAAACATTCTTGATTGAAGAAGTACCTATTTATTGGTAATTTGGAGGGTTGGTTTAGAATACTTGTCTGTTTTGGCTATATTAAGAAAGTAGGTTATTTGCCTGAGAAAGGTTTTGTTTCCTCTAGCAAAATTTGAGAAAATTCCAGAATTATATGTTTTGAATATTCTGTTGCATTGTATGTATGCATATTCATATATGCAGATTTGCGTTTCATCTCTGGATGAGAGGGGAAAAAAAATTAGAAAAGACAAGGTGAGGTTTTCCATGAAATTAAATTTTTTTGGTCATCTTTGCCTATTATATATATCCATAATTCAAGTAGAACAGTAGGAAATTATGTAACCATCGTGCTTATAGAAACAGAGAGAAAAAAAATCTTGACCTTTTATTTTCATAGAGTTCAGTGATTACAACATCTAATTGAAACCCAGTAACCATGAAATAAATGTGCCCATCACACTGGAGCAGATAATACAGTCCTAGGTGCTACTGTGTCTGAATTAGATGTTTTAAGTTTTCAGCAAGTGAGATTTCTGTAAAATATAGTTCAGTTCTCTTAGTTAAGACATAATGCAAAACTTGGCCAAAATATTCAGACAAGGAAAAAAATATGCACTATTCCTATCAGTGAAAAAATAAAAATAGTGACATAGAGATATCTTTTACCTATATCAAGTAATATTTCCTCTGGCATATGCCATAACAGAAAGCTGGATAGTGCCAGGTTTCAAACTGTGGACATGACCTCCTTTCTGAGTGCCAGGACTCTGCTCAAATGTTCCAAGCAGTCTTGGCTTCTCAGCACCCTGGAGAGGTAACACAGCCTTAGGCTTTCCCTGAAATCTCTCTCGAATAAGCTTTCATTCTGAGTATGCACAAGACAGCTGCCAGGTTAAGTAACTTTCTGTGATTTCTCCCAAGTTCCAGAAGAGTGATGTGAACGGTCTTCTTACAGTTCAGATGCTTGCAGAAAGTCTCCTCCCTCAAAAAAACCAAACCAACGACAAAAAAACCCCGAAGAAACAAACAAACCCCCCAAACAAACAAAAAACCAACCAAACAAAAACCAACAAAAAAAACCCCAACCAAGACAAAAAACCCCAACCAAAAAAAAAAAACCAAAAAAACAACAACAACAACAAGAAAAAACAAACAAACAAAAAACCAAAGCTCAATTAAAATAACCCAAAGCCTTCTGGGTAGATGAGGAAATATTACAACCACATACCTATTATTTTGAAGTCATTCTCAGCACAAGGAAGAAAGGGAGCTAGAAGAAGTGCTGAAAAGTTGTAGGAAAGACTATGTCTATTTGCACAGATGCATCTGCACATACCTTATTCCACATGCTTATGTAGATGTATTTTGTTGTGTTTATCTATCTTCCTTCCAAGATAGGTCCTTGTCAGTTAGTGTAGCTTAAGAATGGCCTGGAATGGGTGATTCTGCCTCAAGGTGCCTAAGGCAGAGCCCAAGCTCTCCCAAGGAAGGCAGTGCAGCCACGGGAGCTGGGTTGTGTGGGTTGGTGGGTACTGCATGAACTTGCAGCATGTCAGGGTGGGACTGGCCTGTGTGGGATACGCAGCAGGGCAGGGAGAGTGAAGGAGCCTTTCCCCCTATTTGTTCTGTGAAAGCCTTTGTACCAGTGAGTGTGGTGTTTCTTCAGTGTCGTTGTCTCATTACACTGTGATGGGATATTGCTGTGTTTGTGTTCCAGTGTCACCCGTGTTGAATACATGTAATCTATGCTAAAATGAAGGAAAGGTACAGTTTGATAGATATGTGAGTGCATATAGTTGGCTAGATGAGTCATGAGTGAATTTTTCTACTTTACATCCAAAAGAACTTTCTGAGTAGCTGCATAAACCTGTTGTAATTATAGCTCAGTTCGTGACAGGCTATATCTACAGTAACTTTCCATAATACAACCAAAATTTCAAAATTATAGAAGATTACTCCTTTAAAAGTTTAAGGCCATTGATCTCATCTTTTGAGGAAGAGAACTGTTTGCTGGAAACTCAGGTTGGAGAGTAATAAATCCTTCAGAAGACAGGAAATGCTTGGTGCTAGGAATAAAACTGAGGGTCTCATTTAGAATAAGTAGCAATAGGGGTGTGCTTTCACCTGCAGGAAGATTAGATCCTTTAAATCAACTTTCATTCTTAGGGGCTCTTTTTGTGTTTGCTAAGAAGCAGAATTCATTCTAGACCATATGAAAACCTTTCCTGTTGTTTTGATGTAAAGCCTTTGGGAGCTTATAAATCACAAATAACTCTGCTGTTTCACTTCATAGCTCCCACTTTCACAATTCCATGTGTTCAGTATGTCATTCAAGGTGGATAGAGTTTCATCAATCTTCAAAATGTGCAATGGGATAAATTCCCAATGTTTAATTTTTCACTGTGCTCAAAACTTCAGTAAAAAAGAGGAAAAGCAAGAGCAGAAACCAGATGAATATTGGAGAATATAACGAGAAATCTTTACTCATATTCAAAGGAAGCAAAATTTAAACTAGTAGCAGAATGCCAATCACTCTTGTAATTCATCTCATTATTTTAGGAGGAGAAGTCTTTGGTTTATTAAAAAAAAAAAAAAAAACAAAGAGCAAACAAATGCCAAATAATAAAATATTTGTTGTGAAGTTTCTTGTATCTCCTTTTGGAAGGAAGATGTTTCAATTTTATTTTCTCTGGTATACTATAACAAAATTACTTTCTTTTATCATTTAAATACTCATCACACTTAAGACACAGCGGTCATGATCAATGATAGAACAAAATTATGAGTAAAATAATTGATTTAAAGCTGTTAAGAAGCTGACTAAATAGGTAAGAAACAGGACACTGATCTGTGTAACAGGAAATAGTTTCAAGTTTCCATAGAAATAGGCATTTCATTGTCTTTGAAACTGGAAATAAATTATGTCTTTCAGAGCCTGTTTCCTGAACTACCTGAAGTAATTCACTTTTGATAATAAAAGAACTATATCTAATTACATTCAGATGTGTTATCAAAATGTCCTGTGGTTGTCACCAGCTACCACATAATTAGAACCTCTGTGTAACTTAGACCTCATTTTATTCTTCATTATGTGACAGAGTAGTATTCATTTTGCCATTATCCTCACAGTTTATATACATGCTGTGTATATAGTAGTATAATTTACTGCTAGCAAATAACTGTTGTCTGTAGAGCTTTAAACTTACACATAAAACCAGTGTTGGCAATTTAGTCTTTCTACAAGTACACTCTTACTTTATTCTTAATATCCCTTTAATTATGATCTCAGGAAATGTGTCAAGGATTTTTTCAGGAAAAAACCAACCTGCAATAGTAAAAATAAATTAAATAACCTCCCTGAAGTTAATTTCAATATGCTTATTTGCAACTAATTCCATAATAAGACTGTACTATGGGGAAGAAGCAAAACAAAAAGGTTGCTATGGGCTTTTCAAAACGCATATAGTTTTAAAATTCAATGTGCCAGCCAGGGAGAAATAAAAGAAAAAAAATGTAATTAAGAAAAATACAGTGTAAAAGAGACCACACTTTCAAAAGACAGGAATTTATTCTTATTTGCTTTAGGACAAGTGGCTGATGTGACTATTTGCACAACTTCTGTAGGTCATCATTTCATCCTATGATCATGGTTTATACTACTCTTGAGTAATTACTGTGTATTGTAGCAAGCTTGAATTCAGCTGAGAAAAGGAAAAGTGCAAAATTTTCCCTATTTGAGGAATAGCTAAGAAAATAGCGTTTAGATTTTTTTAAAACTTACAAGCTCTTCCAGGCTCTGTCTCAAGCGCCAGAGAATAAAAACCTTAAAAAAATCTTCTGCAAAATGTTTTCAATAACATACTGCTATAGCTGTGTTATTGTTGTCGTCCTAAAGGTCCATTCTTTACTCCTGTTTGTGGCCTCCTTGTTTATTTAGTAAAAGAAAATATCCAGTTAAAGACTACTGTTTCTCTTTGCACAAATAAGTGCAATAACTGTGCAAAAGGGTGACTGCAAAGTCCTGCACTGGCACAAATGAAAAAAGCAGGATCTATCCTCCCTTCTCTTTGCACATAGAGTTCCTGATGCCAGTTATTAAAGTTAGAATACTTATGTTATCTGGTGAAGAAAGCCATGGAACAAAGTGATTGTACTGTCTCTATAAAGTCCTGCAACTACTTATAGTATTAATTTAGCTTTTCCTTTGTTTCTACCAAAAGTATAATCTCATAAATGACTATACTACTTAGCTATTTTGATATTTTAGTGCTTCATCTAAAAATAATTAATGTACTTTGTAATTAGAATTTGTATTATTTAGGAACTGTCCAAAAATCTATTTACACTCTTTGTAATATACTCCATCATCAGTAATTATTATTTTATTCACACTGCCAAGATTTCAGATCCAATCCAGCAACAGTCGGTGGTATAATCCATTTTCCCTACTAATCTCTATGACAGCAAACATTCTCATTAGTGCATCACATCATCCATTTGCTTTCTTACTCACCCATACATATTAAAGATGATTGTAACAAGTGAGATGTCATTACAAGGATAAGAGCAAGTTTTAAACACAGATTAATATCAACTAAACCAATAAACACAAAGCCTAAAACCCCCCCCGAAACAAACTTCTCAAACTAGACAATGAACAGATTCAGCTTTTGATGTTTCCAGGCATGGGAAAGAGGAAATAATAAGCACTGTTCTACTGCTACAATTTCTTGATGCTAGAGGAATAGAACGGGTGTAAAATGTGTTCTTTAGGCACTCAGCTCTGCTTTTGAGTCACAGGAGCAAGCACAGAGATAGGAATCCCAACTGCTAGTACAGCTCTAGGACTGCTTTGTTTCTGTAGCAGAGTTTTGGATTACTTGCTTACAGATTTTATTTTTTACTTTGATGTTAATGTATCAAAGAAACTCAACCTGCACACTATATGGGATAGTTTGGGGTTTTATTAACTTATTTTTTGTCAAGTAATTTATTAATTTATTTTTGGTAACGCATTTAGTATGCATATTTTATGTGTATAAAATTTATGAAAAAGTTCATATTTTCCTGTAGGGAAAAACCCCCTCACATTTCATGTTTTCTGAAACTTGTTGATAAGAAATTAGCATTATAACATTGCTCCAATTTATAGCAGGTTTGGTTTGAATTCACTTTTAGTTTTGTAAAATTAATTGATTTTTTTTCCAGCTAGAGCTAAATACTTCCTGGCAGGTGATAAAAGAGTTAGTAGTCTATGGTACAGATAAATAACTGTAATTATTATTCTATTTTCAGCATGCTGCTTTTCTTGCAATAATATCAGTTTGGCTTGTTTAAAAGGAAAAAAAAAAAGACAGTAAAGCCAAAATCAACTCATAATAA
>WEIT01011736.1:15561-30143 GCA_013389985.1 Dryoscopus gambensis
CTTGACTTGACCCAAAGCATGTATGGGTGTTTATCTGTGGGAATACAGTGAACCTCAGGATGCCCTGGCCCTGGCTGTGCCTGTCTTCAGCTCTTGTTGGGATGGGAGGTGGTGTCTTTGCTGCTCCTTACCCGTAGCTTTCAGTAAGGAGAAAAGTTCAAGAAGAAAAGGAGGANTTCCAGGCAGGTCTCCAGGCAGGGTGGTGGTAAGTTCACATTGTGGAGCACACTCCAGTTTTTTACCTGGAGATCATAATGAGAATTTTTAAAAAATTCAATATAAAATTTATTAGACATACTGTGCATGTTTTCTGGTAAGCAAGCTGAAATATGAAAAAAGAATACCCCCCCAGAATAGGTTATTTTTTGGAATTCTTAAAGATTAGATATTAATATGTAGCTTGTTAATAAAGAGCTCCTTCAGTGTTTTTTTCTCCTGATGTGTAGAATCCTTGTTTTTTACATCAGTGATATAAAAAATGAAATACAGTTTCTGTTCCGTGGATAGCTGAATATATCTTAAGAACCAAATAATGTCTCAGGTGTTAAACATTATAAAGATGAGATTCATTTATCATAAGTATTCTGCAAAATTAATTTAAAATATGCTTTTCTCATTAAATTTCTTCTCCTTAAGTAGCGTCAGTCCTTCAAATGTCCTCTATATAAAAAAAACAAACACCTTTAAACCAAATAAAACACAGTGCTAAAAAAAAAATTACCAAAAATTCTTATTTAAGAACTGAACTTTTAATGTTAAAGTCTCAATTGATCTGTTTTTCCAAGCAGTAATTACAAATGGAGAACTTTGGTACTTTTCCATATGGTGAACTTGACTTATTTTACTATCAAATTTGGGCAGGAAAAAAGTCCAAGTGTTGTAAATAACATTAGAACATATTTGCTAAAGAGTTTTTTTAACATAGTATCAAAAAGTTGGCCTGATTGCACACTATAGACTAAATTTTATATTTTTATTTAAATAGAAGCATTCTTAAATATAAAGTTAACAGACTAAACTAGGCAATGGTAGCAGACATCTTAAATATTTCAGTATTCTTTTCTTTGTTTTTAAAACTAACCTGACAATTTCTAAAATATAGTAATTTAAATGTATATGTTTTAGGGGTGCTTTTTTTAATATAAAGTAGTTTTATTTGAAGGTGGAGCTAAACAAAAAGCAACGGGCTCAGTGTTCAATTTTGTCATGGATTTTCAAGAAAAGGTTAGCTATGTGTTTCTCTAATTTTATTGATGACAGGATTTATGTGAAATACAAATAATGTGAAAAATATATAGGTGAAGTAAATAAGATCATAAAAGACTAAAGTTAATTAGTTGCAGTACAGCTGGTATTGACTAGTAGAATTGAAAGCCCAATGACTTTAAATATATACTTTATATCTGTGCATAATGTTATGGAACTAAGAGATCAGCTGTAGAAGAAATTATAGTAAGGGAAAAGAGCCAGTCAGTGAATTGGATCTAATATCCATTTGAGAGTTGATTAGACAAGTTATAGAGTGGTAGTTGCAAATCAGATTGCTGTAGTTAACATACAGCCTAAAAAGGAAGTGTTATTTGTACTACGGCAATTTTGTGTTTTCCTTGTGCACGGGAAAAAGCAGATGTGCATGTCATGCCCAAGATTCACAGTTTGGGGTAGGTGGTAAAACAGAATATGAGCGGAGAAGGATCATTTTTATTTAATTATTTTACTTACCACATGCCAAAGCCACTAAACAAACAAAACTGTAGGGAAAAAAAGAAAAAAAAAAAAAAACCAACACCCCTCCCCCCCCAGAACACATTTCTACAGTCTCAGCCCGTGATGAAAAAAATGTATTTAAAATAAAAAAGGAACATATCCAATTTCTTAGATAGTAATGGTCATTTAGAACAGATTTTAAAAAGGAGCATTTTCTATGACTTGGGAGTCACCTGAGTTTGTACTTGGAATGCACTTGCGTGGTATAAGCTTTGCCACCTAGGTGTTGCTAACTTTTACAGTTTGTTTCTTTCTTAGTTCTCAGTTTTAATTGATTTGATAGGAAATGAAATTTGCTAGTGTGAACAAGATACAAAATTTACAAAGAAAACACTTGGCAATGTTAGAACAGGTTGCAGTTTTGAATGTAAAAATTTTCTCTCTTTTTTTATACACACACAAACAAGAACAAAAAGAAAATTTGTAACTAAGATAAAGTAGAAGTTGAATCCCTACTTTTTTGGGGGTTTTTGTCTTTTATGTGGAAGAAAATTGGTATGTAGACATCTTCCATCTTTGGAGAGTGTCTTGCAATGTGTTTGTTCTGGGACATCCCCATGGTGCCTTTGACTTCTGAAACTATGCAATTGAGGGATTTAGGCTGTCCCATGTAAGCTGGAAAGATCCTGAGCATTTAAGGAAATACCACATCTAGGAGCAAGCAGTGTAGAGACCTTGAGGTCTTCTCTCAGTCTGGACACATCCCCTCCTTTCTATTCAATAAAAATGAGGGCATTGAAAACTGCAGGTCTTGAAACCAGAATCTAGGCTTGAAAGGTGGTTCCCCATCTGCTCAGGCTCCCTAATGCAGAGCACACATGGCTCCTGGGCTCTGCCGTGGGTTGCTGCTCTGGCCTTTAGCTATCTAAATTCATTTCACAGCAGGGGACTGACACCTGCTGATCCAGAACGCTCATCTCAGTTTAACTGCATACAGCTGAGGTTCAGTATAATGAAATAGTGCACTTAATTTCATTTGAAGCTCATGCCAGTGTTGCAGCCAGATTTAAAACATTGTTCTCTTCTCAACTGGTAAATACACAACTGAATTGTTCAAAGCCCTGCTCCTTTGAAGATTCATGTTTGTGAATAGCCTCAGACAATTAAGAGTCTTGCTGAAATCAATGCGACTGCTGACTTTCATCCTGGCTCCTCTGAAGACAATTTCAACTTTCCCACTGACTTCAGTAAAGCTAGGCTGTTCTCAAAATATTTTATGTGCTGCATGCTGCGTAATAATACAAAGGGATGCAAGACTTGTGAAACTAGATGGACTTTTTATCATGGAAGGATGTTTTGGTTTTGTTTTCTTGAGGTACAGTGATATTGTACAGCATTCAAATAAACTTACAGAAAGGAAGGCTTTGGTCCAGTGTTACATTTCCCTGGGGAATGGTATGATCCTCCCAAGAGACCCCCACAAGCTGTAACTGTGTTAGCCTGACCCTTCCTTCCTTTCTGTATCCCACTGGCCCAGGGCCAAGAACCCACACCTACCGAACCCCAGACAAAACCCGGCTCCGCCATTGTTCTTCCTCTTTTTCCTCCTCCATCCCTGAGAATAAACATAAGGAAACTGAGCCTCTGTGAATCTCTCGCCTGGTTTCTGAAACATCTCCCCTCTGAAGCCCCCCAAGACTGGGCTGGCCTGACGAGTTGGGGGCGCCCAGGGGGGAGAGAGTTTCAGTCCAGCTTCCATATTTTTGATTTTTTAACTTGTACTGCACATTGCTTTTTGTTTCTTTTTACAGTTTAGTGCTTCATCTTTTGTATGGGAATTTGTTTTCTTGTGTCCCTCTAGTAAAAGATGTGTTACCTACAAAGGCAAATGGCTCTGACATCACAATATGGACAAAATGATAACTCAGATTCCTCAATACAGAGTCCCCCTTCTTGTTTATACCATTGGTAATACTATTCTCATTTTATGCCTTCCTCTTCAGCCAGCCTTAGAGATGAGACTTTGTCCAAACTCTTCTAGATTTGAGTTATGCCTCATTTGTTGAGTTGCCCTTTTTGCTTCATGTCTGAAATGCTACATCTGTGCTACATATATTACATATCGCCTCTGAAATATGCCTTTTACAGTCTGGACTGAGGACGTCATGTCATGTTTAAAACTCCTGAGAAAAGGCCTTGGGCCCTTTCCCATAAATAAAATAATACTTCCAACCTATCTTACAAGTACTCTTTCCAGGAATAAGACTTACTTTTAAGAGCCTGTGGCGAGTCATCTTATTCACTGATTTATCAGGTATCTTCAAGTCCTCTGTCAGACATACATCTGTAATGCAATGTGCTGATCATTTATTCTTTGTGCATAAATATACTGTAAAATATGTTCTGTTTGGACCATCTTCTAATACTCTTGACCACCTTATCAGCCTCATCTTAGCATATGGAGATTATTCCAGAGTTTTGATCAACTAAGTTTTGTGATGAAATGGCTTGCAATATAACTTCTAATAGAGTTTTGCTCCAAAGGTGAGAAGTAGATTTTTCACTTCCAAAATCTGTGCAAGTTGTACATTTGTACTTGATCATAATCGCTATCTGTCTCTGTCCTGTCTCTAGTAATCACTACAAAGAAATGTTGGCTATGCACTAGTGTTTATCCTCATGTTGCTTTACAAAATGACTGCATGAGCACTACATCATTTTAGCATTCATGGATGGGAGTGTTATGGTTTTCTTCATCAAACACTTTTGCACATTAGCCCACAAGCTTCTGTATGTACCTACTTCAGAAAGATAGTTGATCATGCCCATAAATAATTTCTTTCATGCTTTAATCGGAATAATTTGATTCTCCTCCCATCTGCCCTCCTGTAAAACCCAAGTAACACCTTGTTAGTAATTTTGTGAGTACAAATTTACTTTCGAGTTGTCACACTAGACTGCAGATGCACTTGAAGCAGTCTCAGAGCAGAGTCTCTGTTGGGAGACAGAATTCTGCATTTGATTCCCCAATGAATTCCACATGGGAAAATGTTTCTAGTGCAAACTAGCTTCCTACATGTTTAGTTTCTTAAAGTATATCTTGATAAATATTAAACTATGACCATGGAGAGTCATCTCCCTGCTCTTTCACTTGGTGATAATTGTGCTCAAAAGTCACAGCACTTGTTCTACGCTTCTTAGAAGTGAAAGATTTTGTGTTAACTAAATTTCAAGTGTTTCTTTTTTACTGGAATTCTTACTTATAGTACGTATTATGAATAGACATTAAAATTAAGCACTTGCCTGATATTTCTGGAACCCAGCATTGTGAGAGTGATTCCACTATATCTGACTTCACAATCTAGCTAGAACGTTGTCTACTAGCACAGGTGAAATAAGGTAGCCAAAGACATCGCAGCTACTGTCTTTGATCTGCAGTGCAAAGCTCTGTCCATTTAGAAACAGCTCTACAAACTTCAGATGTTTGATTTTAATTTAGTTGTCTTCTTTTACTGGAGAAGTTATGGAATCAGAACGTAACTTTCTTCTATACTTTTATTGATGGCTGTGGGACATTCTTTTTGCCTTTATATTTTCCACTGTATATGTGGAAATACCACAAGTCTTGTAAGTGACTTGTCTTTTCTTCTTTCTTGAGTCCTGGCAAGTGTTAGCTTAAATCTGTGAATTCTTCTGTACCAGAGGTTGTCATTATTTCAAACTTCTACCTGAACAGTTACACTAGCCTTGCTAATTAGAGGCATCTTTCAGTGTTAACTCTGAAAACCTGATGTAATACAAGTCTAAGCACCTGTCTTCTGTTAAACCATTTTTAGTGTTTCAGCCGCTAGGTGTTAGAGTCAAACTTGTTGGACCCTTGGTTTCAGTTACAAAAGTAAATAAATCATCTTTGTTACCTCTTTATATTACTTTATTCAAAAATTGCGGTCAAGCCTTTTAATGGTTATTGCAATCCTTCAAGCAACTTGTACATAAGGAATTTCTGGTTGATTTCTACTTAATAGTAAACCATGCAATATCTCTTCCCCCCTCCCCCCCATCTTTTTCTTACCTTTTTTCCCTTCAATCTCACTGACAGCTCTTAATGTTGGATGAAGCTTGATTCTACATCTGTCACAAAATATTTTGTTCTAAAAACTACACAGCCCTCTACAGCACTGTGCTCAAGTTTTCCACATTTTTCTTCCCCTGCTAAACATTTGGCTGTAGTAGTAGTCACTGCTCCAATGGAAGATGTTAGGCTTCATGAATCTTTCAGTGAGTGAAAAAATGAAAAGACTATTTGTTTATAGTACTGCCTGATTCCCTTAACAAAGCGTATGTTCCCAGGAAGGGACGCTTGAAGTGCAGCTAGCATTCTGACCATGTGCATAAAGATTCATTTCCAGGTGCCTCTTCTCCATTTACATTTCTATTGCATTGAAAACACTCTCAGGCACATGGTGTGATTTTTTTTGGTTGATCCTGTGCAGGGCCAGCAGCTGTACTTTGATGATCTTTTTGGGTCCCTTCCAACTCAGGATAATATATGATTCTATGATTTTCTGTAGTGAGTAAGAAGCTGTAAGGCTTTTGCAGAATTAGAACTTAATCAGAGTTCTTGTTTAGGTACAAGTAGCAGTATTCAAGAAAAATAGGTGCAAAAGAGAGACAGTGGAAAGAAAATTCTAAACAAAGTGCATTAGTTCTATTACCCTCTTTCATTTAATGTCCATATAGGTAGTGATGTGTAAATATTATGGTAATAGGTATATTAAAATGCTGTTAATAAACAAAACCAAGTGTCTTTTAGTTGTAAATTAACAATTTCTCTTTTTCATTTCCTAAATTATCATGAAGATTTGGGAGTGTTATTTTTCCTGTTCCTTACCGAACAAGTGCTATTATAAGTTCTAATGGAAATTCTTCACCAGAAAATAAGAGGTGTTTCCAGTCCCAAACTGAATTTCAGTTTGATTTAGCAGTGTGGTGCAATTCCTCAAACAGCACTAAGATCTTTAAATCTTTTAAAGGTGTACATACATGTGATAGGTATACAACATTTGATTTCTATCTATTGACTCTGGGGAAATGTGCTGCAGGTTTATTACTTTCACCTAGTTGCCTCTCTGTCATAAAGTGTTCTGTGGTTCAAATCAAAACAAAATTATTTTAGCAAATCAAAAGACTGTGGTATTAATTATGAGGTGGTAAACTGGGTGATGAAGAGAAAAAATAAGTAGCAAAATTATCAATATTTACCAGAAGAATTCATCTTGTTTGCCCTGTTATGTCTCATCCAATGTTATTGAAATCTGGCTTAGATACATTTTTAAACCTGGGGATGTCTATTGCCCTTCAATACTGAGCGCTGAGGTTTTGCTGGGTAATTGTTGAGAAACTCCCTTTTAGACTGAGTCTGTCTGCCTGGGGTACTCTCTCATGGATTCTGGGTTGCGTCTCCCCACCTCTTCAAAGAGGGATTTATGGGTCTCTTAGTTTCAAGCTTTTCATCTTTTATATTCAGGTCCTAGGAATGCAGTTCTGGTGGTTCTGTTTTTCTGGTTAGTTTGTTTCCTCTGAGCAACAACGGTACATCAACAGGGGTGGTAGCTGAGCCATTCTCCATCAACAGAAACAGAGAATTCAATACTTATCTCAGCAATTTTACTATGTTTGAATGATTTTAATACATGAATAATACCATATGTACATGGTTAACACACCATATATAATAAAATGGATAAAACCCACAACCTTTCCAAGCCATTAATTTTCAGCATGGCCTTAGCTAAAAATGCACTAGTTCGAAATTTATTCCTAGGAGCTGATTGTTGCAGATGGTTGTAGTGGGCAGCAATAATGTATCTAGGATTTTTAAAGTGTCTTTCCATGATGACAAACATTAACACACGGATTAATTTGTGGCTTAATTGTAAAAGGTTACCCAAATAGCATGGCCTTCAGAGCTGTCTTTCCAAATACAGCCAGCTACAGAACAATTATTTTGGCCAGCAGACAGGAAGAACTGGAAGCATCATCTCATTTGTTATGCTGGGATCAGCCTGTGGTGATCCTACAACCCTTGCTTAATTAATCCAATTTTGGCTTTAGACTTCTATCTCTGTTTGGCACAGCAAATACAGCTGTGCTGTGAATTTTACTGGAAGCAGATGTAATTGTGCTATGCTCTCAGAAGGTTTTCATGCTGAATATTTATTCTTTTGACTCATTTCATAGTTAATATGTGCAGGCACTTGCGACAGGTTGCTACTTGCTGACTGATTGGCACAATTAATTTCTATGTTCCAGTTGAGCTACAATCCTGAAACACAGTTTGCTCATTCATTATGGGCTATTGCACAGAAATGGAAAAAAAAAAATCTCTCAATTGAAAACTGACCTTTCCATCAGAGACTCTCAATCCACTGGCTGAGATTTTTAAATATTCAGGGGCCCTTCTACATGTTAATTGGGTAGCAATTTTGAGAAACACATCCATTTCTTCAGGAGGAAGAAAGCACAGAACACAATTCAGTGTGAATTTAGTGAATTTGGAGATCCAGTTTTGTTTATTACAGAGAATTCCAGACTTTTCTGCTTTTTTTTCTTGTTGCCATCACACAAATGTGATGGCATGACTTGCACAAGTGAAATGCTGCAATGGGTGGCTGTATGTTCTTCAGAAATGACAGGAAAGGAAGGAGCAGCGTGGGAGTAGACCCATATGTGACAGTGTGTTTTGATTGTCCAGACCTTAATGATGGTGATGATAAGGCTGAGTACATGTTTAAGGATCAGGGGAAAGGCCAACCAGCAGATATCCTGTTCTGGATGAAGAGACAGGTGAAATATTTTATAAGTGGCTGGGAGAAGTCTCACAATCTCTAGCCCTTGTTCCCATGAGATACTTCAACCTGCAAGCTGTCTGCTGGAAATACAACACAGCTGAAAGAAATCAGTTTAAGAAGGTTCAAGGGAGCCAACTAGGGAAGCTTCCCCATAGGACCTGCTGTTTGGGAACAGAGAAAGACTGGGGCAAGATGTGGTGACTGGAGGAAGCCTTGGGCAGAGTGATCACAAAATGATAATTTTCAGTTCTTGAAGTAGGGAAAGGGGTCAGTAGAACTGCAACCTTGAGTTTTCAGAAGGTAGAGTTTGTCCTGTTTAGGTTGAGAGAGTCTGTTGGAGAGGCATTCCTGAAGGGCAAAGGAGTCCAGTAAGGCTGGACATTTTAAGAAGGAAATATTAGAGGTGCAGAAGCAGAGTATGCCCATGTGTTGAAAGATGAGCCAGCAGGGAAGAAGACCAGCCTGGCTGAACATAAATCTTTGACCAGAACTGAAGAAAGGGAAAAAAAGGGAATGTATTTCCCTTGGAAGAAGACACTGGCAACGTGGGAGTACTAAAAGGACATTGTGAGGTTATGCAGGGACAAAATTAGAAGGGCCAAAGTGTAGCTGGAACTTAATTTGCCTACTACTGTAAAAGTTAAGAAAATTGTCTTGTACAAATATTTCAGCAACAAAAGGAAGCCAAGTAGAATTTTCATCCTTCATCACATGTACAAGGAAACAGTGACAAAGGCTCAGGAAAAGTCTGAGGTACTTAATGAGTTCTTTGCCTCAGTCTTCAAAGTAAGATAAGCTTTTCTCAGGGTACCCCGGACAGGAGCTTTAAGACAAGTATGGGAAGCAGAATAGAAGCACCCATAGTCCAAGGAGAAATGGTTAGGGACCCACTACACCAATTGGAGGCACATGTGTCTATGGGGCTGAATAAGATTCCATCAAGTATTGTGAGGGAGCAGGTGGAAGTGCTTGTTGAGTCACTTTCCATCAGTTACTAGCAGTCTAGGTTAACTGGGGAGGTCCCAGCTGACTGGAGGTTAGCCCATCTACAAGAAAGGTCGGAAGGAGAATCCAGAGAACTACAGGCCTGTCAGCTGACCTCAGGGCAAAGGAAAGTCATGGAGCAGATAATTTTCTGTGCCGTTATTTGGCACGCACAGGACAACCAGGGGACCAGGCCCAACAAGCATGAGTTTATGAACAGCTTGACTGACCTGATCTCCTCCTATGACGTGGTTATCCCCTTAGGGGATGAGGGAAGGGCTGTGGATGCTGGGATGTAGTCTACAGGGACTTTAGTAAAGCTTTTGACACTGTTATGGCTTGGACAGGTGTATACTCTTCCTTAGGTAAAAAACTGGCTGGATGGCTGGGCTGAGGGAGGGGTGGTGAATGGAGTTACATCCAGTTGGCAGCCGGTCACTGGTGGTGTTCCCCAGGGCGCAGTGTTGGGGCCAGTTCTACTTAATGCCTTTAGTGATGACTTGGATGAGGGGATCAAATGCATCTTTAGTTCATAAATGATGCCAAGATGGGTGGGAGTGTTGAACTGTTGAACAGATCAGGAAGGCACTACAGAGGGATCTGGACAGGCTGGATCAATGGACAGAGGACAATTGTCTGAAGTTTAATATGGCCAAGTGATGATCCAGCCCTTGGGTTGCAACAACCCCATGCAGTGCTATAGGCAGAGTGGCTGGGAAGATGCCCAGTGGAGGAGCACTTGGGGGTGCTGGTTGACAACTGTCTGAACATGAGCCAGTGTGTGCCCAGGTGGCCAAGAAAGGCCAATGACATCCTGGCCTGGATCAGCAATAGTGTGGCCAGCAGGACCAGGGCAGTGATTGTCCCCTGTGTACTCACCACCGATGAGGCTGCATCTCAAATCCTATGTTCAGTTTTGGGCCCCTCACTGCAAGAGAGACATTGAGGTTCTGGAGCATGTCCAGAGAAAGGCAACAGAGCTGGTGAATGGTCTGGGGTACAAGTTTTATGAGGAGCAGCTGGGGGAGTTGCAGGTGTTTAGCTTGGAGAACAGGAGGCTCAGGGGCAACCTTACTGTGCTCTACAACTGCCTGAAAAGAGGTTGTAACCAGGTGGGGGTTGGTCTCTTCCCCCAGGTATCAAGTGCCAGGTCAAGAGAAATTGGCCTCAAGTTGTATTATTGAAGGTTTAGGTTGGATACTAGGAAAAATTTGTTCACTAAAAAGGTGGTCAGGCTTTGGAACAGGCTGCTCATGGAAGTCCTGGAGTCACTGTCCTTGGAAGTGTTAAAAATGATGCAGATGTGGCATCTGGGAATATGGTTTAGTGGTGAACATGGTGGCACTAGGTTAGCAGTCGACCTAGATAATCTTAGAGGCCTTTTCCAAGCATAATAATTCTATTGTTCTGTGAATATTAAATACATTTCTTAGGTGCTATGTCATGGCTCTAAGCAGGGCTTATTCAAGTGCAATGGTTGTGCTAATGAAGCTATCTGATTTCTAGACACTGTGATTAATTTTTCATCCTAGAACATAAACACAGTTTATCATGTTTCTCCTGGTACAAACCATGTGGTTTACAGATTTTACAAACAAATAGTACTGCCAGTTTACACTACAGCACTCATGTTTTGCTGGTGCTTCTTCCATAGAGAAAACAAGCAGGAAACACTGGAAGACTGTAGGGAAAATAAGTCACCACAGGCTATTTGTTCACTGCTCTGAAATCAAGTATCTCTTGTGTTTTAGGAGAGGATGAAGTAGATGGCAGTTGTGTCAAACCCAAGTAACTATCAAGTATTAATTTATAAGTTACATGATCTGAATTCTGAAACCTTGATGTGAACTGTTTCTCTTTTGTGGTCTTTATTAATAAGGCCTCTCTATTGGACTTTGAACTGTTCGGTGTGCTTTTGGGCCACACAGACCAGTACAAGAATAAAAATCCTATTTAATGGAGTCTGAAGAGTGCAGGGTTTACCCATAGTTTTATTTACTCTATAAAGTGTGCCTACTGCAGCTTATTATGTGGCAGAAACAGCCTCAAAACTGTAGCAGCTGCAGAAACAAAAAGTTCTAAATGCTGCTTTATTCACTAAAACTGATTTTATATGCACTGTTTTGTGTAACAGCATAGTATATATACTGAGCTTTCCTTCTAAATCACTTAGAAGAGTTAATCTCCTTATTACTTAATTGATAAAAAAACCCTTGAATGTTTTAATTTACATTTCTCCTAATTAATATAATTACAGAGAAAATGTAATACAGTGACACAGAACATGTAAAGGTAATGTGAACAGAAAATTATACCCATCATATGAAACCAAGCCAAGATAAAGCAAAGCCCTAGGCAGTGTCATTGTTTAAACAAAAAATATATTTGTAATGTAGCACAAATGAAATCTCTGCATTGCAACACAAGACATAGGAAGGATTAAACCAGAGTTACAGCGCTGTATTAAGTTCATAGTGTACTGCAGACCTCTAGGATAGAAATAAGCAGCCAAACAAGGTGTTAATGAGATGCAGCCATTTGGGTTTAAAACATAACAAATTTTTACAGGGAATTTGTACCTAATGAAAAATACTATTGAATAATAAGAATAAAAATATGTTATATCAAGTTTTTAAATAATATTCCTTCATGTCTTGCTCAGTAGAACCTGTGTGAGATGGTGACTTAGACATACCAATATGGGTGAATGTATGAGATTATTGCACTCTGTAAACTAACAGAATCTCAATCATTAACAATGTCTGGGCTAACA
Source organism: Dryoscopus gambensis (assembly GCA_013389985.1). Classification (NCBI taxonomy): domain Eukaryota; kingdom Metazoa; phylum Chordata; class Aves; order Passeriformes; family Malaconotidae; genus Dryoscopus; species Dryoscopus gambensis. The sequence continues at coordinate 27,877 of WEIT01011736.1, forward strand.
GTTACTATGGGTAACAATTATACTGAAGTAACTGTAGTAACTACACCCCTATGACAATTTCTTCTCTTAGAGTTTCATATTTACTACATAATTGTATATTCCAAGGGTATAGCTGCTGTTTTACTTTTATTTTATAGTTGTTAGTGTTGGCTAATGCTTTTTTTGGTGGGGGGAGAGGTAATGTTGGATTGGAAATTCTAGGATCTGAAACAGTTTTTTCAGATTATCCTTCTGTTCCATAAAATATACATTAGTTTCTAGGCAGCATGATATCAAGCTTCATCTACTTGTGGTGTTCTCTGGCTTCCCTAGAGCTTCCAGATCTTTGCAAATGAGTCATTCCTCTTATATCTAACCGGGCTGTGGGTTAGTGTTGTAGATCTTACTGGTCGTTAGAGATGATGAGGTATCCCTTTGCTGGCAAGACTAGCACCAAAAAGAAGGAAGTCACTTTGACTGAGCATGTAGTGCTAGTACTGTTGAGGGCGCTTTTTCCATCAGTTGTTTCTCATAGTAGCTCAAAAAAAGAAGCATATCTTGACTATTGCAAAAGTTATGCATTAGATGCAAAATGATCAAGGAGAAGAAAGGCTAACAATGAGTTAGAAAAGGATGGAAAACTAAACTTGAGGGGTAATGAGAAGCATGAAATATTGATCTCCATCTCTTGACAGTTTTCTCCAGAGAAAACTGGAAACAAGAAAACATGCAGTGCTAGAAACTATTGTTAAAGTTGGTGGTAGAAGAAAGTGTATAATCTGGGGACTCAGCATCCTTCATCTGTTGTAGAAATCATGTGGAGTGAATCTATAAAAGGAACCAGCAGCACTGAGGTGCTATTTTTTCCTGAAAGATCTTCCACTTAAGAAAGATCCACTGCACGTTTTATAATTAGCAACCGTGTTTTTTTCCAGTGTCTGTGAGCAGCAAATAGCAGAGCTGATAATTTTAAGGTAATCTACAGGTCTTCAGCATGCAGGGCACACTGAAGGCTAATTGATCAAATCCCAGTGATGTCACATAACTAGCAGAATTAATTTGAATATTTAAAACCATATATGATCATAATAGTTATCAAAATTGATGAGTGTGTTGTGGAAAGGAACAGGTGAGAATTGTTTCTTTTAAAATCTCTGGCATGAATGGGTTGGAATTTACTTTTTGCTGTCTTGCATTTTGTGCTGCCAGTCAACTAGAAAGCAGGTAGTGGATTAAGAAATACCTTTCCATGTTGCCAGGGGTTATGCATGCCAGAGGTTTCTGACCATCTTCTCATTAAAAACACTCATTTAGGGTTACAACTGACATTAAAATGATATTCTGTACTGTCTCAGAGCTCCTAAAATTTCATTTTGGAGATTATATCAGAATTAATTTACTAAACTTCTTTTCACTTTTAAGGATCAATCTGAGCCAAGGTCGTCTCACATCCTAACAGAAGTCAATTTTTTAAGGGTAATTTTTTAGTAGCTTCTTATGGAGCGGTGATGGTATGTCCCTGTGCCTTGCAAACATGTTTCATCCTGTTAGGCAGTAGCAACACCAAAAATGGTTCAACCTACGAGTAACAGCTGAGCAGACAAATATTTACTCCATCCTTTTATATAAATGTAGCTACAATTAGTGTTATACTGATTTCAGAAATAAATCTTCATGGTAGAAAAGAATGATCTAAGGAATTGTATAAAGTATTATTCATATCCTTCACTCACTACAGCTACATCCCTTTTCCTTGTGACTGCAGGGAGTATAGTACAGTGTATAAAAACAATTTATACACTGTACTGGCTATGGTCTTCAATTGCTAAAGTTTTCTGTTGGTTTCCTTGCAGTCCCTTTCTCTGAGTTTTCTCTCATTTTCAAGAAAGATGGTTAAACCTTTTTCTGTCTCGTGCTCATTAGTGCAGATAATATTTGGACTTGCTAAAAATATGTCATCTCATTTCCTGGGTTCTTTTATCTCTAAATTTTCATTTATCGTGTTCCCATTTTTTTTCAAATTACATGTATTAATTTTCTGCCTACTCCCTTGACTTTTTAAAATATATCTCAGCTTTTCTCTGTCCATTTTTTCCCTATATTCTTTCTCCATTTCTATTTACTAAAACTGTTTTCCTGCATGACATAACTTACTCTAAAGACCAAAGAATCCTCAGAATTCTTATGACATCATTTTTACATATGTTTAGAAACACCAGTTCTTGTAGTGTTTGGGATTCTGCACATATACTGACTAAGCATGTGAGTTACCTGGTACAAGTTAATGT
>WEIT01011737.1:0-17788 GCA_013389985.1 Dryoscopus gambensis
AGGGAGAGGAGACCAACCCCCACTTGCCTACAACCTTTAAGGCAGAGCAGCAGGTCAGGGAGGAGATCCTGCTGCTCTACCTAGCCCTGGTGAGGCACATCTGGAGTGCTGTGTCCAGTTCTGGGTTCTTCAGGAAAGGAGGGACATGGAGCTCCTGGACTAGGCCCAGTGGAGGCGATGAAGTTGATTAAGGGACTGGAGCATCTCTCTCACAAGGCTGAGGGAGCTGGGGCTGATCAGCCTTGAGAAGAGGTGGTTGAGAGGGTATCTCATCCACATGTATCAGTATCTGAAGGGAGATGTCAAGAGGATGGACCAGGCTCCTCTTGGTAGTGCCAAGAGGCCCAATCTTGAGCAGAGCTCTGTGGGAAATATTACAGGTGAGAGGGCTCTCAGGTGGAGTGAGAAAAACAGGTTTCAGAAATAAAGCAAAGAATTTAGGTTCGGCTGTGACGGAAAAAGCCTGAAGATAGAAGAAGATACAATTATATGGTAAGAAAGGACTGTAAACAATGGTTGGAGTTTCTAGGCTTGACTTAGACAGGTCTTGAGGCTGCAGAGAATATGCTTAGCAAGATATTTAAGTTTTAAGCTTAATAACGGAATATTGTGCATTGTTATGAGGCATACAAGCAAGCATTGTTTGAAGCAGCTGTAGGTGTACTTTTAATGATGGGTTTAAACAGCTGTCTATAAACTTTAGAAGCATGCTATTGGCTTAAAAACTTTTAAGAATGTTCTGTAACAAAGAGATCCTTGGTTGCCTGCGGCAGCGTGAGCCATGTACCATCTCTTGTGTCTCATCTCTGTAAATGAGACTGATGCCTGAATAAAATAATAAAAAGGCTCCTGGAACACCTGCCTGGGCACCCCGTCCCATTTGGTTTGTACACCAACAAGCTCCACCTTTAAGTGAATGCTACACAACAAAAAATAACTACTAAATATATGCATGTCATGGTTTAACCCCAGACAATAATTAAGCACCACACAGCCACTCGCTCACTCCCCTACCAGTGGCATGGGGGAGAGAATTGGAAGAGCAAAAGTGAGAAAATTCATGGGTTGAGAGAAAGACAGTTTAAAGGTAGAGCAAGAGCCACACGCACAAGCAAAGCTAAAAGAGGAATTCATTCAACACTCCCCACAGGCAGGCAGGTGTTCAGTCATCCCCAGGAAAGCAGGGCTCCGTCACACATGATGGTGACTCAGGAAGACAAACACCATCCCGCTCACTATCCCCCCATTATTCTTTACTCCCCTCCACTTTATACACTGAGCATGATGTGACATGATCTGGAATCCCCTTGGTCAGTTAGGGTCAACTGTCCTGGCTGTGTCACATCCCAGTTTTCCATGTGCTCCCACTCCCCTCATCAGCAAGGCACTGTGAAAAGCAGAAAAGGCCTCAGCTCTGTGCAAGCCCTGCTCAGCAATAACAAAAACACCTCCATATTACAAAACTTGTGTCCAGCACAAATCTAAATAGTTCCATTCTAGTTACCACAAAGAAAATTTACCCGAGGCAAACCCAGCACATTCCACTCCTTATTATTCCATATGATTTGCATTATGGTCAGGTCATAAAATATCCAACACAACTTCATTAACCACAACCTCCCTTCCCACCCTTCAATACAATAAACAAATGAGGTATCTGAATGACCAGAGCCCAAGAACTTCCAATCCTTCACACAAAGGGATAAAACATGGTCTGAATGTATGTGAGAGGGGTGTAGTGGGCCAGCAAGAGCACCCATCATCTCACTGGAGCCATCTGCTCTGAAAAGGCTTCAGTCCCAGCAGTAAAACCCTCTGGTGGTGGGAACATGATGGCCACTGAGTCTCATCAATGGTCAGAGTAGTTTTCTTAAGAAGGTCTGCACCACACAGTCCTTCGTGTTCATGTAGTCCACAACTTTGGGCTCCATCAGTCATGATGGCCACTCAGGGCAGGAGGAATGGTGTGTTGCACTGAGTTATTGGGCACCAAACCCAGCTCAGGTCAGGTCACTCTGCTCTTTCACTTCTTCTTTTAATGCTTTTCCTCCATTGGTCCGTGTGGCTCCTGGTGCAGTGATTCCTGTAACATGCAACTCAAACAACGGCTTACAGCATTTAAAGGTACATCCATTACAATCTCCAGCCCCGGTTCTCTGGGGCCAGGTTACAGGGTGTAGCACTGCAGTGAACTCCTCCCCTTGTTCCCAGCCCGGCTGCCACAAGGGGTTCCTGCCATGGTCCACATCCACATCCTAGTCCTCCATGGCTGCAGGGAACTGCTCCTTACCATCATCCTCACCACAGGTTTCAGGGGCATCTCTGCTTCTCCTGCTCCAGCGCAGTGTTCCACCCACGGGAAACAGTTCTCCCCAAACTTCTCCGACACAGGCTCTTCCCACAGGCTGCAGTTCTTCACAAATGTGACAATCCTCACAGGATCACAGCCTCCTTCAGGCATTAACCTGCTCCAGCATGAGGTCCTCCAGGGGACGTCTGCTCCGTCATGGGCTCATCCACAGCTCACAGTCCCTTTGACTGGAGTTCACACTGGAGTCCCAGCCTGGCCAGTTCAGCAGCACAGACACACCAGCAATGCCCTGGCCATCTGCCAGCTCAGGCATAGCTGAGTATCTTGATCAGCACAACAGAGAGCAGCAATTGCAAAAAGGAGCCACTAACGAGGCTCTAATACACAGCCAGGCAGTGAGCCCCATGGCAAAGCACAAGAGCCTGCCAATTAAAAGCTAAATGGCAATAACAGCTATTAAATCGATCTAGCACATTTCAACAAAATCTCTCATTGTCTCTAACCCTTCAAGCTGCACAAGGAGCATGAAAAAAAGTCTGTTGTGGTTTAATCCCAGGCAGCCACTCAGCCACTCCCCCACCAGCAGCATCAGAGAGAAAATCAGAAGAGAAAAGGTGAGGAAACTCATGGGTAGAGATAAAGACAGTTTAAAAAGTAAAGCAAAGGCCACACATAAAGCAAAACAATTAATTCATTCAACATTTTCTGTGGGCAAGGAGGTGTTCAGGCATCTTCAGGAGAGCAGGGCCCCATCACACATAATGGTGACTTGGGAAGACAAATGCCATCACTCCAAACATCCCCCCTTTTTATTTACTGAGCATGATGTCAGGTGGTATGGAATATCTCTTCGGACAGATGGGTCCCAGCTGTATCTCCTCCCAACTTCTCATGCACCCCCAGACCCCTCACCAGTGTGGCAGTACAAGAAGCAGAGAAGGCCTTGATGCTGTGCAAGTGCTTCTCAACAATAGCAAAAACATCTCTGGATTATCAACACTGTGTTCAGCACAAATCCATAACCTAATCCCATACTAGTTACTATGAAGAAAATTAACTCTCCCTAAGTCAAAATCAGCACAATTCACCAGCTACATCTTCTGCCTGAGAGATGAAGAGTCAAGCACTAACCATCATCTCTTTGGGCTTTCTTCTTCTCTCTTTGTTCTATTTGCCAGGAGCCTGCAAAATTCTCACCCTCTCCTGCTTACTTCCACTCCTATTTTTTTATTTCCATCACATCCCACCCCCAATTTCTCCCATGTCTGTATTTATGCAGAAAGTAGCTTTGGACTAGGTTAGATCTGGCAGCTAATGCAGCAGGCCCAGTTACCTCCTGAGAAAAATTACATTGAAGTCACCAGGTTCTCCAATCATCCAAAAATTCAACCTGTTAAAAATAGAGAAATCTTTCAAATATTTCTGTTTTACCTCTTTGGAGAAGACTTTATACAAACCTATAACTACTCAAGGCTGTCAGCTTTTCCTATTTCATCCTTAATGCAATATCCTTCCTCTGACAAATGGAGCCCTTGAGAACCAGATGCCCTTGACTGGAAATGTCCCATTAAAGCCCATCAATGCACACAACTGAACCACCACATTTTGCTTTTCCAAGCTGATCCCTCTGAGTGCAGGGTCAGACCCTGACTGGATATTGAATATTCTCCTCAGCATCAAGCAAAGTCAAAATTTTTTTTCTCCCGTGCAACATTTGAGTGCTTTCTCAGAGAGAGTTTATTTTACTTACTCTTTCATCTATTTTCAAGTATTGATTTGGGAGTGACTGTAAATGGGATACAACTGGGGCTTCTGCCAGATTTTTGGAGGGAATTGCTCTACTCAACACAGCCATCCATAGAAAATAACATAAAATCCTAACACCTGACCCTGGTCTCCAAACGAGTTGGAAGACTGAAACAGCCCCCTCTCTTCAGGGCATTGTAGAGTACAACAGCAAAAATGGAAGCTGGAGAAGCACTTACCAACACCTGTTGCTCCTCATATATTGCTTTTTCTAACTAATTTTCACTCCTTAGCCCTTTCTGCACTCGTTTTTATGTAGGAAAAAGAAAAAGGCCAAACAAAAGCCCACTTCCACAGATGTTTTTAAAAGTAAAAGAAAAGCTGAAGAGCAAACATGGGTAAGACACGGGCAGGAACTCCTGAATGCAGTGACAATTGGTCCCATTGTCTCTTACACATACAGTAACTATTTAACTATTTTTGACCAAACATGGAAATACATAAATCAATCCTGTCAGTCCCACCCCAAAAACATACCACAACTCCAAATGTAGTCTCCTTTCACACCTCAAAAAAAAAACACCACTAAACAGAAAAAGTGCAAAAATGGATAAACTCTCCAAGCCCACATACATAGAAAGACTGCCTGGAACAACAATGACACCAGCAACATCTCAAAAAAATAGAGCAAATATACCTAAAGCTGCACTGCTACCTTGTTAGATATGGATGCCACTACTGATTTAGAGCACAGATACCAACAAACCCTAGCCCTTACTCCACCAACAACAGCCAAACAAACCACACCCACACCCCCCCGAAACCCAACAAAGCCCACCAAAAACCAACCCCCAACCAAAAAATAACAAAAATAGCCTAAAAAACCCTAAAAAAACCCCGCCAAAAAATCAAAAAAACTCCAATCCCCCCAAAAAAATCCCCAAACAAACCAACCCACCCACAAAAAAAACCCCAACAAAACAAACAAACAAACCCAAACCAAACAAACAAAAAAACCCACACACTCCAAACAAAAAACTAACCACCACCCAAATGCTCCCAACCTACCCACCCATCTCCTTCCTTATGAATAGTTTGTTTCCTGATTGTTTATCCCTTTCAGCTGTCTCCTGATGGGTGAATGCATTAACCCCGTTCTTGCTACATCCAGCTAAGCTCCTGACTGTTGGTTCCTGCTCTTCAACTCCATCCAAGGAGGTGAATTTTGGTTGCATATCATCCTGGCTATAACGATCATGACAAACTTAGCTGTGTCATTCGTTTGTCAGATATAGGAAGGTGTTTACAAGAGCTAAAAGGTTGCTTGATTGTTGAGAAAATGCCTGTATGAGAGGATTTAAGAGCTCCTTCCACTCACATTAAAATAAGAAATACAGAAGTGATAGTGAATAATATTTTCACTGAAGGTACAAAATAAAACTTTAATGTAGCATTAAAGATGTATCAAGAACCAGTGACTTGGCACAGAAGTCAAGCTAATTTAAATGAAGAGGTAAGCTTGTGATTTTAAGTGTGAGGCTGATGAACTGGGAAACAAATTACCAGGTGGCAAACATTCTCCTTGATGTCCTTAGGTCAAGAGCTGTAACCCCAGCAGAACAAGGGACTTTAGTCAAATGAAGCCAAATCCACCTTTCATACACTTGGCAGCACTGACCTGCCCTTCCAGTTCCTTTCAGCGAAAACATGGAGAATACGTTTCCACTTTCTAGTATTACTCTCCCAAAACACATAAAGTCTCAGGGACCATCTCAATCAACGTGATGGGATAAGCAAACACATATTGGAGTATCAGATCTCGTCATTGTGGGGCAACTTGTGCTTTATGACCAATAGGGTACAAATGACAAATTTTCCACGTGCATCTTCCAGCTTTCCTCTGTGCAAGAGGCTTGGTCCATAGCCATGGGATCATGGCAAGCTTCCGCAGGGAAAACTCACCACAGGGAAACTGCAAACTGCACACCCTCCTTTAGACTTTGGGGGGCGGGTGGTTGATGCAGACTCTGTTCAAAATAAACCTTGTTCAGTACTCTGGTTTAACCCTCACTGACATTTATTCCCCTCTCAAGTACCTCAAGTTTCTTTTTGCAGGATTGAACAAGCCAGGATTCCAGATTTCTTTCTAAAGACTTCCTAACTTCATGTCCGTTGTAGAAAGCCTTTAAACCTTGTTTGGTTCATACGAATCTTCCTTGGGCATCTCATACCAGAGCGTGCACAGGCGCAGCCTCACCAGTGCCTGCCCTTTGCCTCAGCACCACCTGCCCACCACGGGCTGGGTCTCAGCTGACAGAGCTTCACTTCCATTTCTCGGTTTCACTGCACCCCCTCACACATCCCAACCCTTCTGTTTCAGCAACTGATCCAGGTCTCCACAGGGATCTGCTGTCTCCATCCCCTGGAAGCAAATATCCCCATTTGGCCCCCAGTAGAGCATTTCATGCTCTGCCATATTACATTCTCTCAGGATATCAAGCGATAAGATTTGCCGCATTCTTCTTTCTTGGTAAATAGTTTTCAAACCTTTTTTATTCAATTTTCCACTCTCCTTCAAATCTTTGATTATTTCCCCTCCAAAATGTGTCCCACAGCCCTGCAATAGACTTAATTCAAATCAGCAAGTCTCTGCTTGAGCTGCTTGTTACTCCTTTTCTAATACAAGTATTGCATTTAGGTTGGATTTTGTGGATTTTTTTCTCTCCTGCTACCTTTCCTGATTTGACAGGTTCTCACAAAATCCTTAGAGAGAGAGCTGCACGTTCATGTGCCAGTTCGCAATAGAATTTTTGCAAAGGGGTTATTCTGGACCCCAACATTGCTTTAATTCCCTCTGTGTCCATCCATGGATTTACTCACATTTCATTCAAACACTTCCTGTTTGCCCAGAAAAATATGATCCCGTATTGACAATAGTTTTCACTGAAAATTAAGCAGATTATTTACCTGATATTTATAATATATATATAAATCAACTTTAAAGCTATCCAAAACCTCATCCCTGCCCTATTTTAAACCAAACTCACATCTTCTTTACTTTTTCTTCTCCTTTCTTATATAGCCAGTGATTTATTTATTACTGTTTCAGCTTCCTATTCATAGTCTAATTCTCTTTTATACTCTTCTCACTCATTTTGTTTTCTGAACTTTAAACTGCAGCTTTCTTTTATCACAACCCTCCTTCCCCTCCCTCTAAGATCTCTGCTTGCTGCTAATACTTTTTCAGGTAGTTATTTATCTGTTCATGTTTCACTGTCTATACTTGAGACAGAGACCCCCCCCACTTTTTTTTTTTTACGTTGAAAATGTCATTTTGATCGAAAACCACTAGGAGGAAGCATTCAACAAGTTTCCCTGTCCAGATGTAAATCCCAGTTTTAATTTTATTAAATTCAAATAGGTTTGAGAGGAAATAAGGAGCCTATGGGGTCACAGTTCCCCTTGAAAGTGCTGTGGCACATAACCCCTTGAAAACACGTGTAACTATTTATCTTCCAGTCACACTGGCTTCTCTGCTCCTGCTAAAAGCAGTTTGGTGACTCCATCCTCTGAAGAACAGAAGCCACCTCTAATTTACAGCTTAATTTTCCCCTTAACTATTCTCTTTGTCTTTTAAACATTTTTCTGCCTCGCTTATATTTTCCCACCTGATTTATTTACTGAGAGTTACGGTGCATCCTCTCAGCTGTTGTTTCTAGGCTGAACAAACTAAACTTGAATCTCTCTTCATATCACAGATTATTACTCATCCTAGCATTGCTTCCCAGCACATGATCCAGTTTTAATTCACAGCTGTTGAACTGCAAAGGTGTCTGGTGAACAGGGGGAAAAAATGTCACCTTTCTTTCAAGCACAACTGGAGTTTCTTGCCATGCAGCTCCATCAATTTGCCCAAGAGCTGAGAAACACTGAAATAAATTATTCACGTGGTTCAGTTAATGACAGTCTCAATGGTAAAGTCAGTTTTGCTTATGCTACAGGTCCTGAAGAAAATATTGCTGAAGAAAATAGCTTTTTATTCATTAGCTTCTTTTTTTTCCCCATTCTCTTTAACTCTTTTTGACTGGTTTGCAAATATTCAAAGATTTTCCATTACTTTGATTTCCTATGAAAAATGTGTGTGCTTTAGGTGCTGAAATAAAGCCCACTACAGAGAGGCACAGATGTCCTGGAATTCTCATGTAATTTCTCATTATATTTATTGTTCCACATCACTATCAAAGGAATAAACTGATGTATCATGTTGTTGAACTTGTGTTTCTCACGGGCTGTCAAAGGGAAAAGCTTTCAGGCCTCAATTTTTTGTTGTCTCTATTAATGACCTCTTTAAAAATTCAATAGTTTAGGGTAAAATTTTAAGTGATATATAGTTTATGGAAGAGGTAATTGTTGAAGAGAGCAGGCTGTTAATGCAGCCTGGCTAAAATAATGACTAAAATCACATGAAATATTGCTCTGAATAAAAAAGACAGCAATCCATCTGGAAACAAGCCTGTCTGTCACACAGCCATCACAGGAAAGCCTGATGTTTGTAAGAACATCAGTAGGATCCAAAATGAAGAGGCTTAGAGGAGAACCAGAAAATTTTGTAGGATTATTTCTTTATAAGGGCGTATTTTGTAACTGCTCTGCTTATATTCTGAATTTTATCTCCCAAATCGCTGGGGCCTTCTTGTGGCTCATAAGATTTTCTTGTGGTCCTTCATTACATAAAAAAAGCTCATAAGAAAGATGGAGGGACACTTTTTATCAGGGTTTTAGACTGAAACAAGGTAGGTGCATCTTGGACATAAGATATTTTTGCTGTAAGGATGGTGGTTCCCTGGCACAGGATGCCCAGAGAAGCTGTGGCAGCCCCATCCCTTGAATTGTTCAGTGCCAGGTTGGGTGGGGCTTGGAGTAGCATGGGGTAGTGGAAGGTGTCCCTGCACATGGCAGGGAGGTGGAACAAGGTGGTCTTTTAGGTCCCTCCCAACCCAACCCAACCCAACCCATTCTTTGATTCTGTGATTAAAGAACATGGCAAGTGAACTGTTTTCCCTAAAACAGTATCAGTTTTACTCAGAGTTTCTGCAGAAGGTAAAGTTCACCCTAGAGAGCACTTGTCATTTCTTGCACCAACAAACAATTCATTTAGGGTACCAAATGAACTTTGGCATCTGATCTCCTACACTGGTGGAGCTCTGGCTCAGTTTCAGGGCGGCCCTTCCAGAGACAAGGACATCAGTGAGGCTTGTATGTATGTGACCAACAACTGTCGCAGTGGCCACCTGACCAGGGCTAGGTTGATTGGCCACCACGGCGACACTGGGGAGCAGCCAGGGACCCAAGGTCCTTCCGCTGCTCCTTTGGAGCTATAGCTCTCCCAAACTCCAGAGAGCTTAAGCCCCAAGGTCATCGCTAGGCAACCCAACCAGGAGAGAGGCAAAGAAAGGCGAGGAGGCTTTTCCGTTGAGTACACTTCAAAACCTTATTCTTCCAAGAGGTCCAGGAGGAAAAAAGCAACAGACCAAGCTGTGCAGCAACTTAAGTATGGGAGAAATGGGGGGTTGGGGGGGGGGGTGTGGATCCNGGATCCCAGCCAGTAGCCAATGGGAAACCCAGGAGGGAGGGACATTGTGGGGATGAACAGGGATAGGACCCAATCACCCAAAGGGGCGGAGCGAGAAGGGTCACATGCCCCAGTGGGGCATCGAGGGAAAGGGGAATTCCAAAGGGGAGGAATCAGAGGGGGCAGGGTCTCGGGCAATTGGCAGGGGACATATAAGGGAAAAGGGGGAGGGCTTAGGTGACGGACAGGGAAAGGACTGGAACAAAGGGAGGGACTTGGGTGATGGGCAGGGAAGGTACTGGAATAAGGGGAGGGGAACAACCATAGAAGGCAAGCCGAGGGAATGGCTTAGGCGTGGCATCTACCACCCGGGGAGAAGAGGAGGGGAAACAGGGCTGTACCAATACAGAATAATGAAAACATGTCAAAGCCAAGTAAAACAGTACCGCAGCAAACAATTAACTGTTCTTACAATCAAAAATACTTCTTCCTGGCACACAAAGTGGGAAAGATGAGTCACACCACATTTAGGTATGGATATCTTTAATACAATTTCCTGAGAGGATGCAAAGTCAGGACTCTTCAGTGCCCCCCCAAACCCATGAGAAAGATGCATGTGGCTCTTTACTGCTCCTCAATGGATCCTCCACATCTTGGGGAAGCTGACATTGAACAGGCTGGAGCTGGGAAACACCAGCCCACAGGTGCCATGTAGTCAGCTCCTCAGCCGTGGTTGTTCACATGCTGTGAAAGTGGTTAAAAAATAATTTTAGCCAATAAACCCACTTAATTTCATTAATTCTTTTATAGGTGTTAGATTTATTTCTTATTTGAAGGAATAGAGCCCTTGGGTTCTAAAGGCACAGAGCTGTTGACTTTTCTGGTATAACACGGATCCACTGTACACCTACCTTAAAATCTGAGGATTAGGGAGAAGCTAAGGGAATATCACAGATGAAACTAAAAGATACTATAAATGTTATTTATTTGCATCAGTCTTCAGACAATATTAACTGAAAACCGAGTCTCGTTATTAGGTGTGATTTACAATTCATAGTAAAAGAGAATTTCTGTCCGAAAAGCTCACAATCTGAAAAGGTGGAAAAGACAGGAGAAGAAAGCAACACAAGACATAAGAATATAACTACAACCACAGAGAAGGGGCATTCAAGAGAGAATAAAACTTGCTGCAGGTTACAAACAAGCACACAGGAGATCCTACTCTGTCAGAAAACCCAGGTTCTTTTCTGGCTGAAATCAGTGTGGAGGGAAAAGCTCGCTTGAGCATTGCCAGAACCTGCCAGTGATCACACAGCTGCAGCCTTGCAACTAAGAACAATAAAAAGCATCTTAAACTTTAAAGACATTAGCGTACGTAAGAAATTAAAATGTCAGGGGTAATTTGTGACTACATCTAGTACATGACAAAGGAAAACACAGTCCTCAGACAGCAAAGTGCACCAGCTGGAAGTAACTCCAAAGTACATGTACAAAGGACAAAAGATTAGGTAGTGTTTGGGCATGTGTTTTTTTGAGAAACCCAAGCTGTAAGGACATGAAGATAAAGGACTTCATAAGGAAAATATGTTAGGATGAGAAACCATGAGAGCCCATCTTCACACTTAGTTCCATGAGAAGGAGAATTTATGATTACATTCTTAGTCTTATGTTAACCCCAAACCCAAGTAGTTCAACCCAGATTGCCATATTGCCCACATTACTGATAATTTGGTTTCTTCTAATCTTTGCGGGAGAGAGAAGGCTGGTTCTCCCATCAGAGAAGCACAGGCAGGAGGGAGAAAGGCTCCTACCTCCAATGTTCACCACCACGACCAAGCAAAGCTCTGATGGGTCCCATGTAGAGCTCTCCAGCCTGGGTTTCTGGTGTCTAAGGGAGTGGCTGAAGTCATGTTACCAATTTCCAGCCAGTGGAAATGTTGATTTGTGTTTCTCCTCTCTACCACATTGCCAAGAATGAACTTGAACACCAAACTTAAATATTAGGTGAAGTCTGAGGAAAGTATGTAACATAATTTTTTATGGGGCGACTGATGGCACAGCTGCCTTCACCTCACTGCCAGAGGAAACTAGGTTAAAAAAAAAATCCTCACAGGCAAAACATACAACAATGTTTTGCTCTGCTCAGTATGACTTCTGAAATAGTAAAAGTTGTATTTATTATTTCGTTAAACTTCAGTAACACAATTATGATAACATACATGCCTTGGTTTATTCTGTAAATCGATCATATGGGAAGAAATCCACTACACTGTGGAATATCTGTGGCTCATGCAGGGTCTATGTTTGTGGCACATCTGTCCCCAAACATAAAAAAAAAAGATTTAAAATATCAGCAGCCATTTGCTAAACAGGTTTATAATGATAGTATCAATTAGGAAGGGAATAAATTTTAGCTCCTTTCCATTCTTCAATTTATACTCATATTGATGTCCATTTTCTGTTCTCCAGTAGATCCACTGGTTCTTGGACTTCTCTCTGCTTCCTGTGCAGGGGAAGTATCAGCTGAGGTTGCCTATCACTGCTGTGGACATGTCATAGCACTCAGGTAGTGTGGGACCTGCTGTGCAGTGGGATGCCCTTGATCAAACAGATCCAAAACCTTTCTCTGAACATGTAAATATTGAAGAAAACTGAACACAGCAGAGCCAAAGGCCACGATTCTCCAGTTGCCATAATCAACTGATCACCATCAACCAGACCTGGTGTCACAGGGAGGCTGCATCAGCTGACATATATTTACAATATCATCTTCTGTGAAAATTTAAAAATATTCTTAACAACTTTGTCGCCAATTAACTACTCAACGTCTGGAGATTGTTGATTGCCTGTTACTTCTCCATCCTCAACCCTGAGACTGCCGCTACTCTCTCTTGTGACACTGTCATACGATGGAGGGATGGACACTGAGGACAAAGTTTCAGACCTGTTAGCACTCCTACCGTAATTTGCACACAGCATAGATGCAATAAGTCCTTCGTTTTCTGGAGCAGCCTCCCCCAGAGTGTCAGTGCTGCAAGTTCTGTGCCGGTACAGGTAGGAAGCCTGTTTGAGGGAGCGCAGGAGCAGGTGACTCCTGTAGGCACGCTGGATCACCGTGGCCGACACTTCCTCTTGCTTGTGTCTGAGAGTAGTTGATATTGGCTCGTAGGATTGTTTTGATGGGTTGGCAGCCATGAATTTCTCTTCCATTTGTATTTTCAGAGCATCCAGCTCCCCAGAATCTCCCAATACCCTCTTGGTGAAAGCAAATAAGATATCCAAGCAGTGTATCTTGTCCCCACTGACCACAGGGAGGTCCATTGCTGTGAGTTCAACTTTGTTTGGTTTTGGTACACGCAAAGGCTTAGACAGAGCATCTGCAAAGTCTGAAAGTGCAGAGAAAGTTATAAACTGAGTTGCCTCAGGATCAAACTTCTCCCAAATTTCATAAAAGATGTCAAAGTCATCTTCCCCTAAAGGCTCTGTACTTTCCTCAGTGGCAACATTGAAGTTCTCTAGAATTACAGCTATATACATGTTTACAACGATGAGAAATGATATAATGATGTAACTCACAAAATAAATAATGCCTATGACAGGTTTACCACATTCACCTACGGTACCATTTATGTTTGGATCACAGAATGGTGGCCCGGTGTTTAAAATAGGGTTGAGAAGACCATCCCAGCCAGCTGATGTGGTGATTTGGAAGAGACAGAGCATGCTGTTAGCAAAGGTTTGGAAGTTGAACATATCGTCAATGCCACCGTCCATCTTCACATAGGCAAAGTTAGCCATACCAAAAATGGCATAAATGAACATGACCAGAAACAGCAAGAGGCCAATGTTGAACAGAGCAGGGAGGGACATCATTAAGGCAAAAAGCAGAGTTCTAATTCCTTTGGCTCCCCGGATGAGTCTCAGGATCCGGCCAATCCGAGCCAAGCGAATGACCCTGAAGAGTGTGGGTGGTAAGAAATGTTCAAAGGCTTTGCCAATGCTGGAAAGCAGTAAGGCTGGAAGGGAAAGGATAACAACTCATTAGAATATCACATTTTTTTCTTAACTAGTAAGGAGGCTGGAATGATAATATCTTCACAGGTCAAAAATATCTGATGTGTGTTTGCTAAGCTCTACCAGAATAACTTTTAGGAGAAGCTAGAAATTGAAAAAAATAGTTGTGGACATCAGCAAGTATGAACTACATTCTTCAGCCATCAGAGGACAGTCCCTGTTGCACTAAAGATGACAAGTAACTTTCTGTGCACAACTTCAAATATCTGTATCAGTTGACACTTGGTGACTGATGGGTTTTTTTTGCCTCTGGTTGCATGAATATTTCAGCAGGTTCAGCTTACCTTCTGCATTTGTCTTCAAATACTGACCCTACAAAGCTAAACTAAGAAAACAAGGTATAATGCAATGTCATGGTTTTCATTTAGATAATACAGGCAAGATACATAGAAGCAAATACAGTGATGAACATAGAAGTTGTGCATGCTATTCTACAATGGCTTTTGGTTCATTCCGAGACAGAGCTACACATGGATGTTATTTTTTCTTTGTTTGAATGAAAAAAATGACATCTAGTAGCACTAGAAGAGGCTTGTCTTTTCTAAGTGTAGCTGTTCTGGATACATTTTTCTGTATTTACAATCCAGAAACTTAATTTCTCAAGAAAGAGAACAAGTCTTACTGGAATCCTAATTACCCAAGACATGAGTCACACTAAAGAAATGAAATATCTTTCTTCCCCTAAATTCCTGTTGCTTGTTGGCAGTACTAGCCCTAGGAATAGTTAAATTGGCAGAAAGCTCAAATTTGCAACAGAGCTCTTTACCCCCTTCTTCCATTACAATCCTTTCAAATAAAAACTAATACATTTTTGATAATCTTTTCTATCCTGGTACATGGTGTGAACCCTTGTTTTCAGTCAGCAATGCCCGAGTTTACAGAAACTGAATTCCATAGTCTGTAATCTAATTCCGGTCTTCCTATTCTCCATATATTTCAGTCATCTATCAAAAACACAGATGACAAAACCCAACAATTTGATCTGATTGAAGATTTCTTAGTTGGCACTAAATCTGTGACAATGGAAATTATCACATTATGTGATACTGCTATGATGGGGTATTCATTCTGTATTTCATATGAGGAAAAAAACCCCTAAAGAACCATTATAAAAATGAACACACTTTTACTAAAAGAACTGTTTTAGTATCATCATGGGGGTGTACTTATTTTTTCCTTAGGACTTTACAGTATTATGACTTACATTTCAATGATTATTTGCAGTTAATAAATTTTAACTACTTTTTTTTTCTGAAAAGAATAATAATTGATATAGTAAAGAATTTGCCAGACAATTTACTTACCAACAAGTGACATAATAACAACAACCAAATCAAATATGTTCCAGGCATTTGAGAAATAGTACTGCCTCAGAGCCAGCAATTTCAGTACACATTCTGCAGTAAAGATGGTAACAAAGAGTATATTGATTTTGCTGAGGATGTTTGTCTTCGTTTCACTTTGCTCATAGGTTTCCACCATCATCGTGATCATGTTGAGGCAGATGAGAGCCATGATGACAACATCAAAGATTTGGGATGTTACAATATCGAAAAGGAAACCTTGATATCTGTTCTGGAGGGGGAAAAAATACTTCTGACATCAGTAATGGAAATAAGGGGTACTCATCCATACATGATTCCAATATTTTCAATTTTTATATTGCAAAGTCACTCAGCTACAGTGAAGTTGGAGAAATTGGAGAAAGGCAGAGTATAAAAGTGACACTACAATCCCTTCCCATCCTGAAGTTTCACCGTTTCTAAGGTGAATATTAAACCAAATAATATTTACGCAGAGAACTTAATAAATATTTAACCCGTAAAATAATTCAGTCAGCTTTTCAGAGTGGAACTGACAGAGCACTGTGTGAGTATCAATGTAAAGACAGTATGAATAATTTACATGCAATATATAAATATTCACACTTTTCAGTGAATTAAATTGTAATTTTGCAATGCATTTTCCCTTTGAAGAACTCAATCTTACCAGTGGTCTTGGAATAGGTTTTTGAGGTTTCTTGGATCCCAACTTTTTCATTGCATTGTAGTATTTTTTCTGTTCTTCTGTCATAAAGATATCTTCCCCACCTAAGTATACAAAGAAATGTCACTGTTATTTGGTGAGAAGAAAACTATTGTGCTTAAAATGTCTAAAACTCTGGAAACTGGCATTCCTTCTGTTTCTACATCTTTCTGGTACTCGCCCTTTTCATATCATCTAACTGTGTCCAAAAAAATCAGTGGCACAAACCAGATGTTCACAGAGTAGAAGTCTTGGTGTGAAACTCAGCTCACTCAGAAAGCATGAAAACAAAAAATATGGACAGGAACAAATCTTCCCCTGGCTTCCCACATGCTGGGCTTGCTGATTATCCAAAGCACTCATCAGAGCATCTGTAGCAGACCACTTTCTAAATAACAAGTCTCCTGTCACGCTCAGTTCCCAAAAAGGAGTGAAATTTTAAGAGGCTTTGAAATGTTTGGGGAAGATCTAGGTGTTCAGGTTACAGGAGAAAAGAAAGGAAAAAGTTATTTCTCGTAACTTAATTATAAATGCTCTGGTAAATGCTGATAGAAGTTTTAGATTCCATGTACAGGACCTTGTTCTCTAAAGCACAGCCAATGCACTTATCTTTTTCTTTTGTTGGTTGAAGTTGTCAATGATGACACCAACAAAGAGGTTCAGGGTAAAAAAAGATCCAAAGACGATGAAGGTCACAAAGTAGAGATACATGTACACACTGTTCTCCATCTTTGGCTGTTCATCTTTCTGCAAGAATGAGAATCAACGTGAGAAATAACCAACAACAACGTGGGCCCAATTCAGAATAATCTTCATATTGAAGCTCCTCTCAAAAATTGATTCCAGGAGGAACTAAGATTTATAGCTTTACTGCTAATTGTGATAAAAGTGATGTAGTTTAAAACTACCAATAGGGCATAACACAAAATTTCGTTTGAATATTCTTGGCATGATTTTCACAGGTATTGCAGAAGCACCAGTTCAGTTCATTCCAATGAGAACAGGAGCTGTAAATTTCTCAGTACATGAAAAATCAAACAAATTATGTAGAAGTCCAATTCCAAACTCTTGCCATTAAAAATCTTGGCCTAGATACGTTGTTGTTCTTTTTTCTCTTCTTAGAAAAAAACTTCTGTGATGGTTATTATGAATAAAAAACAAAATCAGAAGAAGAAAAAGAACTTTTCACATTGAAGAACAAAGAAGAAAAACATTGAAACACACACAAAAACATATCAACATATGAAAATACTATTATTATTTTTATATTTATCTATTATTTATATTTATCTATATTTACATACATAATTTTAGCAATATTAAAATATTAAAATACTGTAAAAGTTCTTTTATCCCTTTGAACTCATAATAAAATTAGGACATTNGTAGCATTCACAAAAAATACGGTTTGAGTACAATGACTGACCTCTCGTGAATCCACCGCTGCATACATGATGTCCATCCAACCTTTAAATGTTGCCTGGAATGAGAGATTATGGAAAGCGTTAAACTTTGACCTTAAAAGTCTTCACATAATTTACAATATCCAAATGACACTGACTGGAGCAAGAGCCTTTGCTATGTTCACACGCACAAAGCACCCAGATCTGGCTGCTGCTGTGTGTGAGACATTCTCAGCCTCGCAGGGATATGAAAGCTCCCAAGGGTGGGACAGAACACTTTATCCTAGGATTCTGAGAGAGCAAACCTTCATCAGCATGGTTCTAAAGGGCTTGCAACCCTCATGGCTGAACAAATCCATATTTTGACAGAAAAGGTCACTATTTGTCCCAGAATTCCTTCTGAGACTGACTCCAGCTCTCAGGATCACGAAACTGCTGGAGGCTGCAACAGCTCTTGCCCACCAAATGTTACTTTATCACCTGGAAAATCACAACAGGGTCTTGTCTGTCCCCCTTTGGCCATTTGTGTGCATGAACAGCCAGCTAGAAGGGGAGAGCAAGCTGTAGGATACTTCACTTCTTGCATCACCCTCAGGGATGAGTTAGGAATTGACAAAAGGTCAAGCCCATCTGACCAGGCGCTGGCTACTGAGGGCA
>WEIT01011738.1:0-13740 GCA_013389985.1 Dryoscopus gambensis
AGGGAGGGACTGGAGATTACAGTAGAAATATCTTTATCTCACAGAAAATCTGCAATATTTGACATACTTTCTTGTTAGAAAAGCTTGCAAACCTTTTAAAACATTGTTTTTTTCTTATGGGATTTAGGAAAATATGGTAAATCAATCAGCTTTCTTACACTTAAACAAGAGTATGAGAACACTTCTTGAGCTAGACCAAAACTCTGCCAAGGCCTGGACCCTGTCTGACAGGTTGCAGGAGTCAATGGTGCCTGTCCAGGTAAGACTGCAAGAGGAGGACAAGAAGGATGCACTCCTGTTGCATGGTCCCTGCTTCCTCTAGGATGAATCTTAGTGACTTGATGCTGAGATGTTACACACCTGCTTAAGAGATTTTTTCCTAAGAAACTAGCACAACTGGTTTGAATGCAAATAATTTGTCAGCACCCACAGCATGTAATGGTTTTGCAGTATTCTATATATTCACAGCTTTGCTCTATATTCCTCTAGAAGACATTTCCCTTAGCTGCATGGAAAAGACATGGACCTGTTGGGGTGTGTCCAAAGGAGAGCCACAGAAATGATGAGAGGTTGGAATATTTCACCTATGGGAGCTGGGATTGTTCAGTCTGGAGAAGAAAAGGCTCTGGCAAGACCTTGCTGTAGCTTTTCAACACTTAAAGGAGGCTTACAAGAAAGATGGAGACACATTTTAAACAGGGTCTGTTGCAAAAGGACAAGGGTTAATGTTTTTAAACTAAAAGAGAGTAGATTAAAACGAGCTATAAGGAATAAATTTTTACAGTGAGAGTGGTGGGACATTGGGACAGGTTGCCCAAAGGGTATGCCCTGTCCCTGGAAACATTCATGGTCAGGTGAGACAGGGCTCAAAACAACCTGGGCTAGTTGAAGATGTCCCTGGTCACTGCAGCAAGGGTTGGGCTAAATGTTAAATGTTGCTTCCAACACAAACTATTTTATGATTGTATGGTTTTGAGCCTACCATCTACATTCTTCATTGTATTAAAATGTTTTATCAACATAAAATATGTACAGCTCAGGTGATGAAACTGTTGTGGTTGTGCCATACCAGTATTTGACAGGTGAAGTAGTTGTTCTGCTATTTTATTTATGCTGTTAAAATTTTATATTTTTAATACAGAATTCTGTATTGTGGTAGCTGTAATCTGATTCCGTACATTTTTAGGTTTTGTCCAGTGGGTTAGCAAAGGAATGTTAAGTATTTTTATTCGTTGTAAAGGTCACTCCTCGTGAAATGATACCACACAAGAAAATAAGTAGTGTGAACTTTGTCTCTATATGATGAACCAATCCACAATATTAATTACTTAAAGGCTAATGAATGAAGAGTGCATGGAGAATTGGCAAAATACTTATTCTACCCAAAAGAGCAAGATAAGGTAATTTCATTATCTGTCGCGTTGAGCTTTGGTGGTAAAATGCCGCGACCTTCCCAAAAACGTCTCTAAGGAAATCTCGCTGTGTAACCAGCACGCCTGCACACACACGTAACACTGTCACACCAGATAGCCAGTCAAATAGTCCTACAGTGAATGAGCAGAGGGAATCTTCGCATCAGGTTTTACAGGAGAGATCTTTTAATGCGTCCACACTTGTACCAGGTGTTCAAAAAGTGCAGCGAGAGCAATGGGGGTCTGGGGAAAGGGGACCAATCAGAAAGCTCTGAGGCCGTAACAGAACAGAACAGAGCATTCTGGGGAAAGCCATCTCAGTCACCATAAGCTGGAAAGAAACCTAGAATTTAGGACTCCCTTTGATCCTTATCCAGCAGGTCCACTGGTCTCCACAATCATCAGTGTTGGAAAAATGCAACTTTTTGTTCTGACCACAACTGATTGCACTTTTGAGAACAATGTGGTATTTTTAAGGCATTTAAGTGAATTGCTTGCCAACTTTCCACGGACAGAGAACTTGGAGATACATTATTTCACTGTCTTTTGAAAATTTCACTCTCAGCAGAGGAGCAGTTCTAAGAAAACCTCAATGAAACAGTCCTCCAAACCAGTTCTGACTGGGCTTTGGGCTTAATTCAAGACTGTAATGCATAGCACACATCCAAAATAGCGACACATAGGTAGTATGATATTAAACAAAGACAAGAAAAACATGTGGCATTTTTTCAATAGATAGCTATTTCAATCAACAGAGTGGGAGGTTTTGACATTTGGGGCAGTTTTTGTGTGGGAAGAAAACTACATCTTCAGAAACAGCTCATCCCAGGGAACAAGAGAGGTGCATGCAAAAATAGCGCGCGCACACACACACACACACACACTCACATACTCTCTCTCACTCACTTCCCCCGCCCCACCCTGCGCCAGAAGAGGCCCAACAATGCCCCTGGTCTTCAGCAGGAATAGAAGGAGTGGTGAGCAAAACAGACTCTGACCACCCTTGCTGACACTGAAACTCATGAACTCATGCAACAGTGCAAACATTGCAAAGCAAATCAATTCTAATGATCAATAATAACATCCTCTATCCAAAACTTTTATTAAGTCTCATGGAAATGTTGGATGCACTCAGTTAACTGGTAATCAACTGAAGGTAGACTGTCTTTGGTACTTTGTTCTTCCGATTAACAGCTGCTTAGAATATAATCATTTTTGTCACTGCTGATTTTCATTTTGAGGCCCTTCTCTGGTTTAATTTTGTTTCAAGCATTGGAATTTCAGTAAACTCAACTGACACATAGATATGTAATTTGAAAGCAAGTTCAAAATAACTTCTCTCCCAGATGCATGCACGGTCAACAAATTTACGTACTCTTCTCCAAAATATATGTGTTCCTTTCATACAGTATACATAGTATCAGGCTGCTATCCCTTATGAGTATTTTGTTGCATACTTCAACTTTTTTTTAAATTCTATATTCAGATGTTGTTAGAAGATTAGAATAATATAACAAGGCATAATAATGCCTATAACAATGTACCAAGGTAAAAAAACCAATTGTCTTTGATAGTTGCCAGTAGTTCCCTAAATCTATCTTTGTAGTACCCGAACTCAAGTTCCAAGGTAATCAGTCAAAAAGCTGGCTCAATGGACCAATACTCCCGTCCAAATTTCCATACATATTAACAAAAATACATCAGGGTTATGCACTATATGATGCCTCTTCCACTGCAGAAAAATAAGTGCAACTAAAGCAACACATCAGAGACTAATTAATTATAGAATCATAGACTCATAGAATAGTTTGGGCTGGAAAAGACTTTTGGAGGCCATCTAGTCCAACAGCCCTGCAATAAGCAGGGACATCTTCAAATGCATCATGTTTCTCATCTAATCTGGCTGTTAATATTTCCAGGGATGGGGCACTCATCACCTTTCTGGGCAACCTATCCTAATGTTTTACCATCTCATAAGGGAGAAGCATTTTTACAATATTTAATAAAAATTGACCCTCTTTATTTTAAAATGGCTCTCCCTCACCTTATAGTAACAGGCTCTGCTGAAATGTTTGCCGCATCTTTCTTATAAGCCTCC
This sequence comes from Dryoscopus gambensis, assembly GCA_013389985.1. Taxonomy (NCBI): domain Eukaryota; kingdom Metazoa; phylum Chordata; class Aves; order Passeriformes; family Malaconotidae; genus Dryoscopus; species Dryoscopus gambensis. Next base: position 3,511 of record WEIT01011738.1, read on the forward strand.
TTTAAGAATTGAAAGGCAATAACAAGGCCACCCGGGAGCCTTCTCTTCTCCAAGATGAGTAAACCCAACTCTCCTGGCCCTTCCTTAAAGGAGATCTGTTCCACCCCTCTAACATCTTGGTGGCCCTCCTCTGTACTCACTCCAACAGGTCCATGTGCGTCCTGTGCTGGGACCCCAGAGCTGGATGCAGTGTCCCAGGTGGGGTCTCACCAGGGCAGAGCAGAGAAGCAGAATCCCCTCCCTCCCCTGCTGGCCACGCTGCTTTGGATGCAGCCCAGGACACGTTTGGCTCTCTGGGCTGTGAGTGCTCATGGCCGGGTCATGTCCAGCCTCTCATCCACCAGCACCCCCAAGTCCTTCTTCCAAGGGCTGGTCTCCATCTGTTCATCTCCAGCCTCTTGTGATCAGGTATTTCTGATATTCTCTTCAATTTCAAATTGCTCTCTCATATATTTGCTTTTGGTCTGAGGAAAAAAAATGGCTTTAGTATCTTTTCAAAGCAGGGGTTTTTATTCTTATGAAACTTAAGTAAAGTGACAAAAAAATCACTTTAAATTTGTTTGAATGGTTTTCTGAATTTCTAATTAAGGTAATATTTTTGAAGTTATTACTTCTATTTATTCCTAAGGCTTGCGACCACTCAGTGACAAGAAGGCTTAAGAGGACCCATAAGAAGATTTTATCAACATCTATTTATGACATAAGTTGTGCAATATGTTGCTAAAAGCACACAAAGTAAACTGTAAAACTTCAAAATTTAGTAGACCTGTAGTTTTACAGAAGATCTATTCTTCTTTTGCTGCAGAGGATATTACAGGCAGCAGGATATGTACTGTTGAAAAGGTAAAATCAAGAGTTTCTGACATTCATCTCCACCATGAAGCTTCCTAGGAAATTGTCGTGGTGGATACCCAAGAAAGGTTTGCTACTTGTGTCTGCTCTCCATGTAAAATACCTACTAAAAAGGTGTTTGGAAAGCAACAATATTTTCACTTCGTAAGGTAAAGAGACAACCAGTATTTTATTTTCTTGGAGAAAGTACCATGAATGTGAAAAGTGTTGTGTTAGGCTACCATAACTTAATCTCAAGGAATCAGTCCAACAGCTTTGTTTTTTCTCATGTCATTCCAGAAGTCTGACAAAAATCCTCAGGTTTTGGTGTAGCTGACATCAGCTGGAAAAGCTGACAGCAGGAAAAAGAAGGGATGGAAATGAGGCAAAAAAATTATCAACACCCCTCATCCCAACCAACCAGGCTGACTCAGTAGGCTAACAGGAGATCACTGAACATAAAAGGTTTGATAGAAGTACAAGCCACCTAAAAAGCCTCAGATGTACACAGTGCTAAAGTAATTCTTATTACTTCAAAAGATGTCTGTCTAAAACACATTTGCATCTGGGGCCAGAATGAGATTTCCGCATTGTTAGCATTTCCCTCCCTAATTTCACTGGTGCACAGTGGAGTGAGTTCAGCTGTGGTGCCTCTGCCCACTCGCAATGTTTGTCATGTGTGAGTGGTTAAATCTCTTTCCAGAACAGAGCTGTGCAGTCCCACTCACAGGAATCTACCTCCTAAACAGTTGGGCTGCGGGAGGGGAAGACTGTGCTGTGGAAACCTTGTGCCTCAGCTGCATCCCATTCCACCAAAAATATTTTACACAGAGCTAATTTTTTTGGGATAAAAGCATTTCAGGGGTGGCAATGGAAACTGTGATATTTGAAATATGAATTCAAAATTCACAGCTTATCAATAAAACCACATTGACTTTCATAAAGGTTGTCTAGTGAATTTGAGTACAGCAGTGCAAACATTTACTTACATCATGTCCGCAACTGATAAACGGCAGTTGCTAATTAGATCTTGGTTTTGTCCTTCCTGCTTTTCTGCAAACCTTTAACATTTGAGGGTACATTTGCATGCTTCAGTCCACATAAGCACTGAAGGAAGAGCTGGTTTAGGTAACAAGATAAGGAGGTACTCTCTCCACTTTTGGGTTTGTAGCTGCCACGGAGGTACCAGTTCCCAGGATTCACAGCTGCTGCTTATTCAGGCAGCTCTGTGGTTTGTGCTGCATATTAATTTCTGTCCAACACGGGAATTCAATTTGTACTGTACATTTCATTTCTTCACAGATTTAGATTTATTTCATGTTCTCTGCTTTTAATTAACTCTCTGGCACAGCTGCTGGACGGGATATAAAAACTCATTGCTCTCCCTGCGTTAGGAGTACACCACCAATCATTTAGCACTTAGATGGTGGCACAGGAGCTATCAGTTTCCATGGCAACCAAGGCCGTGGTGATTGATTCCTTGCCAGTATGGCATCACCACAGGGATCGAGTCTTGTAATTTTTGTATGCTTGCAACATCCATCTAATTAAAATGGGATTAGAGAATCATCCTTATATATGTTCAACAACTGCACTGCAATCCATTTATGTAAATGTCAGCCCTATTCAACACAGTAGTTGGAATGTTTATGAAGAAACAGTTGTTTTGCTCCTAGTGTCTTGCAAAGGGGNTACTAAATAAAAAAAAATCCTTCCACTCACGTACAAGTGCTATGCAAATTTTATCCTCTTTCCAAACCTGAATCATGACTACGAGGAAGCAAAGATGGCAGGGCTGTTACAGCTCTGCTCATGTGCTGATGGCTAACACAGGAAAATGTACTGAGCCTGCCTTGAAAATGCATTAATTAATTTAGTGTGTATGAATTATTCATTTGTCAAAAGCCTTTAATTCATATGATTGATTTTAGTACAGTGGCATCTCTTGAGAGCAAGTAATCCTTGTATTCTCATAATTTTTCCTTCTTGGAGCATTCCTCAAGTCTCACACATTTACTTGGAAATTTGTGCAGTCTTTGTAGATCAGGGAACATGACAGATCTGTAAAATGCAAGGAGACTCCAGATGAAAAGAGAAGCACATGGACTTTTGGAGGGCTAAAAGTGAACTCAGGTTCTTTACATCATTAGATGTAAATGGAGAGCCAAATAAAACCAAAAAGAGAGAGGGTGACTGATCAGATAGTATTTTTTCTGTATATCTCACCGTTTCTTCTGAATAACTCTGACAAAATAGACTGTTAACATGAAAAATTGCAGTTTGCAGTACCTAATGTCTCATGTCTGTTTTCATTTCATTTTGCAGTCTACTTCTGTATTGTAAAACTTAAAAAACCATTATACAAATTTTAGATAAAATTAATAGTCCATGGGATTTCATCTAAAAGTCCACTGATACTAGTTACTTGGATTTTTATTGTTTTTTATGTCCATTTCCTCTCTTAACAAAAGAAAACTGAGTGTATCACAGGCAACAATATACAGTTGGTAGAAATGCTGTGTACAACACAGGAATTCTGTGTTTTATTATGATTCCACAAAATCCTTTCTCACAAACAATCCCGTCCTGCTCTGGGAGAAAAGAAACCACAGTCACCATAGCTGTGGAGCTACTGCAAGTCCTTCCACAAAAACTGTAGAGGTATGGGACTGAAGATGGGTTGTACCTTATGAAAGCTATGGTAACAAGTGTCACTTGGCTCAAAATGGTCTAATCCACCTTAAAATCCATACAAAAAAAATCCCTGCAAGATAACAAAGAACACCCACACAGAAAAACGCAAAGCTGGCTGTAATAAAAAAAAAATCTCCAGGCACCTTCCTGTCAAATGAAAGCCCTGCCTTCCTCCTTAGGCTAAGCCCAGGAGGCATCCAATGATCTTGCTTTTTGATGCATTTTACCTGAGGGAGAGCAATCCTTCCTTCAGGACTAAATGTCTGCCAGGTGTGAATCAATCTTCAAGAGATTTCTGACACTTGCACTTGGTTTTCATACGAGGAGCATCTAGCAGTTCTCTCAGATCCTTAAAGGCAGCAGTCTCTGTACGTTAAAACAGCCTAATTATATCTTCCTCCTTCCATATCTCGCATGTAGGCCCACTTGTTTGGGAAAAGGTTTTGGAACTTTAATTGTCAAAAAGTTCAGACAACTAGAAAATGTTGTCTCAAACTGCAACATCTTAAATTGAGTAAATATCTTAGTGAATCCTACATTTCTTACGAGGTTATGAGCAGTTACCCCCAAAATAGAACATCAAAAACATTTTAAATTTTTTAAATTTTAAAATATTTTTTCTGTGAAACAAAAGGAATACTTTCCTAAACAAATACATAGAAAATTCAGTATTCTCTTTGAATAGTCCTATACCACTTTTGCGGGTTTAATTCAGCTACTGAAGTGCAAGAGCAGATTCCTATCTCTGTCTCAAATAATTTTCACAACATATCTATTCATACTGTTTCAGCACTGCCAGCTCTTGAATATCCTGAAATTATGCTGTATTAAATGTGGTCAGGGCTGGCTCTTCTGTGTAATGCCTCTGCAGATAATACAGATTCTCACCGCCAAACAACAATTCATTTTTGTGCAGCTTCATGACAGGTACAGCAATGGGAACCAGGAAAGGTCCCCCAAGAATTTTGATTAAGGTTTCAGAAATTTAGCAGTATGCCGTCTGGGTTTTAGGTGGACAAATAAAATGCTACAATTGGAAACTGAGATCTGTATGTGTAACTTTAAAATGTGCGGATTTTCCCATTCATTTAGTTCCACGCTGAGCCAATGCTCTGTTAGGATTAGCTACCTTGCCTCTCTCCCTTGGCTCAGTATCACAGACACTCCAGGTACTGCTCTTACCAGTAATAATTAAAGTTGATGCTGAATCAGTGCCATACTTGCAAGCAGCATGTTCTTGCTGTTTCCCTCTGCAGAAAGAGAACTAACTCAAGGCAATTCGGTTAACCTGTCATTGCAGTACGTAAAAGATTGCCATAAGGTAGAGTAAAACATTGTTGCTGAATAAAAATTCTTGGGAAATAACTGCTCAAAATATGCACGGAAAATTCAAGATTTTAAAATAACAAATACAGTGGAAGAAACAAGCTTCAGATTGTGAAACATGGAAAATAATGGCAATGAAGCTCAGTATTTTAAAGTAAAATATTGCAATGGAAATAAAATGATGTTGAGAAGGGAGACTTGATATTCTTGTGTGTAGCCAAAATCGTTCGTATTCCCACAGGCAAAATGATCTACTGCAGTTTTTTTCCCTGCTTCCTTTCCAGCCAAGTGGTCCAGCTGTCTTTCATCCCTTACAGTTAGCTGAGTATGCTGACCAGGGAAAAGTGGCAGTCAAACATCTGCATCCTCTGCCTGCAGAGCACCCTGCAAGGACAGCACAACAAACTTCTTTACCTCCTTGGTTCTCTGGAAGAACCATTGTAAATGGGGTTTAGTATTACTTCTTAAGCAGTCCTCGGTGTCCCTGGTGAACTCAGAATGCTCCATGTCACCTATTAAAATCAATCACAAGTAGTATTTTTATTACTTTTATTTTTATTTTTGAATGTGGATAGCTGCCCATTGAATACAGCTGAAACAATTCCCTTCATTCAAGCCAATGTAGAGCCTATAGATGCTCTACTTGGCCCTATTTTTACATGAAGCATCCTGTGCTGACAGCATCCTGCCATCTCTGCAGATGGTGTTTTTAGCCTTTCACACAGGCAGAACCCAAATCCTATTTACTTTTTTAACTTCTGGACAAAGCCTTACTAAGCTGATGAAGGATCATTTGCAGTGTATCTTTTAGTACCCTTTGATTTATCTCTACAAGTGGTCTGAATGTAGACTTATTAAAATTTTTTGATACTTAATAGCTGAAGAGATATTGCTAATGAAGTGAAACTGCTGATCTCACCTTTTTCTCCAGTTGTGGGAAATTACTGATTATGATAAGCAATCAAGGGGTTTTCAAAAGGTTATTTTTTCCGGGCTCATGGCTGCAATATTAATGCCATACCTAATATTCATATTGCAGAATTTTGCAGTTAATATAAATAACCATCCTAGGTCATGCCTGAAATGTATTTTGAAAGATGTGTTTGTGCCTCATGTATAGTTTTATGTTTCTGTCTCAGCTGTGGAGCTGTTAGTGATCATAAGTAACACTGGGAGGGAATATGGAGAGCTGTAAGGGGCTGAGAAAATTAGTGACTAGCATCTGCTCACAGGTCCTGCCCCAAAGAACCTCTCCTGCCCTGTGGTCCTGTGTTCAGGTGTCCCGGGTCAAGGAGTAGAGCATGATTCTACCTCAGTCTGTGACAGTAAAGCTTTTGTCTCACTTGCAAAACACAACAAATTGTACATTTTATATTATTTTCTGCTATTAGAGTCTGCCAGACCATCTTGGCAGAAGTACAGCTTCATCAGCCATGCTACCAGTCCTATTTGTGCAGAACTTTTGAACACAGCCGGTGCTTGCCATGTTTTCAGGGCCAAATAGAAGTCACCTGGGCCAGAACAGAGCTACACACGGAGCACCATCCACCACTGTGCACACTTCAGATCCCTCAGGCTGCCTGTTTCCAGTAAGCACAGTGGAAAGTCCTATCCAGTAGTTTTCAATCTGTAGAATGAATACCAGTGAGCTTCTCCTTGTTGCTGTCCTGCCTCTCTGCCCATTGCTCCCAGGCTCACCCCCATGGGCAGGTACGGGACCTGGGATGAGATCTTAGTAATAACAAAGTTTCTAGAAGACTTTACACACTTGAAGTGGAACAAAAGGTATTGGTGGTTTTCACACAGCTGTGAGACAAGATTTAAAATCTAGATGAAGCATCAGAAAGCAAAGAAACCAGCTTCCAGAATCCATAGGGCAAAACAATGAAAAATGAAGTCTTGCCAGTGCTGGTTCCTCTGTGCGCTAAGGTCAGATTGAATGGATTTAGGTTCTTTTGACACAGATTTCACTCAGTTCTTCTACTAGACTTCCAGTGATGAGAAGTATCAATGTCATTCACTAACTCAACTATCGTCATGCTGTTTTTCTTGAGATGAAACTCCCGCCCTGCTTGCTGCAGTCTTACCCACTAGCAAGCAGAGATGGTTTGTTCCACCGTGGCACTGCTCCTTGTGTGCTCACAGTGGCTGTGGCTGCCTCACAACATTCTCTATTCTGCACATGCCACATTGCCCTCAGGTATCTGCATCACCTCCATGGCATAAGGAATTACTATGTAGACTGGCTCTTTCCAGGGAGAGGGGATCTTACAGCTTCCTTTGCAGGACTTGGCCGATGGGACTCATTGCATGACCGTAACTATTTCTTTTTACTCCTTTAAACCTGCAGAAAATGGCAAGGATTTGTCTTTCAATTTTCATTCACCAGTACTTCCAGAACTCTTTTCCTGGGCTCGTCTGTTATGTCACAAAAAAAAATCTATTCGCTTCATCTTTTCTTTGTCCATCTATTGCAGCAATCCCAATAACTTTCAGAGACATCCGAATAAAGACAGGATATTTGGTCCATTTCTTTCATATGCGTCTTCCTTAGCATTTGTTTTCCGGAACAAATTTCCAGAATAAAATGTGCCCTCATGTATAAAACAACCCAGCCAGGCATTTAAAAGTATAAAAAAAGGTAAGCATGAGATGACTCTCACATCTCTTGCCCTTATGTAGGTGACAGAAATAATTACCTCTAGACATATCACTGCACTGTGCACAATCGGCACACAGGAGATTGCAAGGTGTTGAATGCGATAGGAAATGTGCAGCCTGATTATGTATGCTAGAATCCAAGTGCTGCAAAACATCTCTTTTCAATGAGTTGAGGAGCACAAATTTAAAGATACCACTTAATTTTTCAACTGCAGTCAAGCAACAAGAGTGTTTCAAGATGAATTTGCTAATCACATGGGACTAGGGATTGCATGTGGTGATAAAAGACTAGAAAAACATTTCCTAGCAGGCAGTAATAACTGTTCCAGTCTGTTTAAGTAATTTTTTTCCTTTGCTAGTTTAATTTCCCCTGTCCTGCTGCCTGCTTCAATTTATTTAAGTTGAAAGTGATTGCAGAGCTGGTGGAAGGCACCGCATTCGTGACTGTGGAAATGAAATCCATTTGGTTGCAAAGTCTGTGTGAAATTTACCCCTTACGCAGTGAGGCCGTGCAAGACCTCATCACCACTGGGTATCTCCACATGGCTGACTTTGGAGGAGGTCTGGGTGTCGTGTGAGCCTCCCCCAGCCCAGCTCCGTGGCCACTGCTGAGGCAGTGGTGGCAGGACAAGCCCCTCATGCAGTGCAGTCGCTGTCACCTGGCGTTTGCTTGGACGGACAGCAGCTTGGTGTTACAACTCACATGGACTGAGCATCACCAGCTGGAAAAACAGCTGTCAGGGTAGGGAGCTCCTCATTTTCTGAGCCCATCAGCTCCTTGACAGGAGTCCACCAGTAGCTCCTGGTGATTACTCAGACACATTCTCAAGCACTGTGACTCCTCCTGTAGCTTTGTACCATGCTTGAGGTGTTAGTGAGTGACTGAGGATGCAGGCTAGTCAATAGCATGCTGCTCAAAAAATTCACCTCCGTAAAGACCCTTTCAGAAACTCTAAACCAAATGATTTAAATTAATTGCATGTCATTTCTCTCAATGCTGAGACAGGCTAAGCAATTCATCAAGTATGACTTGATTATTTAGAAACACAATGACTAAAACTAGTGTACTAGTACTAGTCAGGCATGAAGGAAGACATTTCTTCAAATCTGTATAGCTATTTAGTTAGATTCATATTTGCATCCTTTTTAATCCATTTACTCACAGTATGTATACAATAGATGCTGAATTTTTCTTCCCTGATGTGTTTGAGAACAAGTCACATTTCTCAAAACAGTGTTTTTGTGCATTTGCAACTGTACCCATGAGAAAACAGATTGTATCCTTTATTGCTGACTCTAAAAAGAAAAAAAAAAACAACCTAGACATAATCAGAAAGTGACAAAGAAGCCACATATACCTAAAATTTTTCACAACATATGGATTATTTATTTATTTATTTATTTTTGAGATTGTCTTTGTAAAACAGCTTTTCCAGGCTTCTCGCCAGCTATTTTACCCTTTCTGCTCACTTAAAACTCACACTGGTATCACTGTGCAATACCAAGAGTGAATTTTCTTCTACTCTCCTGAGACTTTTAAACCTCATAGCGACTCACTTCACTAATAGATTTCTGTTAACTGTAGAATTATATACTTGCAAGTCCTTTCCCTACACCTGCACATCTTTTTCCTTCCATTCTCTTCAAGATAAGACCCTTTTCACTCTTCTTGCAAAACCTGCTGTTTGTGACTTTGTTTTAAAGTTGATGTTATGAAAGGCCAAGCATACTACTCAGCCAAGACACTGACTAACCTGCATGTGCAGGCTTTTCTTTAAGTTCAAATAAGTTTCTGATAGTTTCTGGGTAGCAGTAAGACAAGAACTCTTTACAGTCTGTCTAAATACAAGCATACGTTTGTACAGGTATAAATAAAATAATTAGGTTTTGGAGAACCTAAATGTGATATTGTGGTAGTGCATCCCTTTCCCACTTCCCACCCCCGACTACGGCCACACTATGGTCTCAGAATATTCTTTGAAAGCAGCATGAAGCACTCATTCATGACAAATGTAAAGGGCACACTGAAACAACAGCAGGTATGTATCAGACGTCTAAGATCAAAGAAAACAAAAGGAATTTACTCTCTCAATACTTTTTGTGCTTTGGTTTCCTGCTGAAATTTAAGCTGGATTCTTCCTCATTCATTCAGCAAGATTGTTTCTGTTGCTTAGGCAGCCCTGCTTATTTACTTTTCACCTGCTACCAGACTCTTGTCTGTGAAGAGAGGAGTCATTTCCCTGATGCTGTGACTACTGTCAAAATAATGCAGTTTCCAGAGCTACAAAAAGAAGACCGTTCATAAATAACCTTGCAGTCTTGTTACAGAACTAAGCAAGCTTCAGAATTTGAGTGCTGATCTTGATCAGCTAAGTTAGTGGTCTTGCTAAAAGCAGGTAGTTTTTCTCTCTGAACAGTGTAGCCCCAACAAGCCTTAACCCAAATGCTCAGGTATGTAGTACTTGTGGCCCAGGTACCCATGGCATGAGGGACTGACAGGAACAAATCAATACAAAATTAAACTAACCTGTGTGCTAAAGAGTGGGAGCTGGTCAAGCTTTTCCTGTGCTTTCTAGGATAGTGAGTAGAGAGGACACTATGGAATGGATGTGGAATATGTTCTTTGAGACCCATCTTCACAAAGGCTTCCTACCCCTACAATTAATGTGGCTGCTATGTAAAATATACCAAAGCTTATTTTTTTACAAAAAAACCCCA
>WEIT01011739.1:0-48697 GCA_013389985.1 Dryoscopus gambensis
ATCAAATAGTCCAAAACTATAAACAGGCACCACCACAGGGGACCCCAATTTGAATTCACCTCAGTAAATGACTCCAGAAGTGTGACAGGTGCTACAGGAGGTGCAACAGGCTGTTTCTACTCGTCAGGTCTATTGAGTGGATCCCTCCGTTGATATCTCTGTTTTCATTACTGTTCCAGACCTCCATCCTACATGTATCCTTGGCTAGTGGAATACACAATGGCCTGACCCCTTGCGTATCCTAGAATGGGTCTTTTTGCCACATCAGCCAAAAGACAGTAACAGGTCGTCTCCAGATTATCAAATGCCGCCAATGGTGTTTGCAACCGATGGCAGCAATCCTGCAGTAATTGTTCTTCTGATATCGCAGGAATACTTTGAGTGGAGCCTTGCCAATAGCGCTCCTTTGCGAAGTGCGCTGCAAAGCTTTTCAGGGCAGATTGCTTACCATCTGCCCAGTAATGAATTACTGGGGCTGGCAAAACAGACCAACCTTTCCTTGCAGCCAAAAAATAGTTGGGCGCCAGTGCAAGGACCCACTGTCTTCACGGATGGTTCTGGGAAAACAGGGAAAGCCATTGTTACCTGGAAGGAGGGATCAGGATGGCAGGTGCTGAAAGGCCACGAGTCAGGCTCTGCTTAGCTGGTTGAATTAAGGGCTGTTACCATAGCTTTTCAAAAATTCTCACAGGTACCTTTGAATTTGGTTACTGATTCTGCTTACGTAGCTGATGTAACCCAATGAATAGATTGTTCGCTTCTGAAGGAGGTGAACAATGAGGCTCTGTTTTCACTGTTACAAGCCTTGTGGTGTGCAATACAAGCTCGAGTGCACCCATACTACATTCTGCACATTCAAAGCCACACCGATCTACCAGGGTTTGTAACAGAAGGCAACGCCAAGGCTGACATGCTGGCCAGCCCTGCAGGGGTAGCGCCCCAGCCTGACAAAATTACACAAGCCAAGGCATCACACGGTTTTTTCCATCAAAGTGCACATACCCTGCAGAAGAAGTTTCATTTAACGCCAACTGAAGCTCGTGACATTGTCAGTACTTGAGCTGACTGTCACAGACTCGCTGCACCTTTGCCACCGGGGGTAGGCCCCAGAGGGCTAAAAACCTTGGAGCTTTGGCTAACGGATGTAACCCACATCCCTGAATTTGGACGTTTAAAATATGTGCCCGTGTCTATTGACACTTTCTCTTCAGCCATGTGGGCTTCTGCTCATGCTGGAGAGAAGGGCCGTGATGTCACTGCCCATTGGAAATTGGTTTTCTTGGTCCTGGGCATGATGACTGCTGTGAAAACTGATAATGGTCCTGCCTATGCCTCAGTGAAGATGCAGCAGTTCTTGCACCTATGGGGTATAGGACATACTTTTGGTATCCTGCATTCTCCTACCGGCCAGGCCATTGTCGAACACACTCACGGCACTTTGAAGCGTGTTTTGGAAAAACAAAGAGGGGGAATGCATGGAGAAACTCCACAGAGCCTTCTAGAAAAAGCTCTGTATACAATCAATCACCTTACAGTACCACAAAATTCAAATAATCCTGTTATTCTGAACCATTTTCTCTCATTGCAGTCTGCAGGCGAGACAAACCTGCCTTGGGCAAAGGTCTGGGTGTGGAATCTACTCACTAACAAGTGGGAAGGCCCGCATGAGCTCGTTTGGGGTCGTGGGTATGCTTGCATTTCCACAGATACTGGGGTACAGTGGCTACCTGCAAAGTGCATTCACCCTGACCTGCGGCACCAGAAGCAGAACAGGCAACCTCCAAATGATGACCAGAACGCAGACCATCAAAATGGCGACCAGAATGCAGATCATCAATCTGATGACTCTTCTGATGATGGCTAGGATGTCAACCGTCAGGCAGATGGTCCTTCCACAAGCAGAGACTGAACTTTAAAATTCTGATTATGGAGTCAGATAGTTAAAGCCCTTAAGGCTATATTTAGAGTTAAATACTGATGTAGACTTCTATTTAGGATTAATACTTAATAGAATTTTTTATGTAAAACTGGATTTGTTAGATGTATCTCCCCGGCATTTCCGGTAAGTATCTCTGCCCACCTTAAAGCAGCACCCGATTTGGGCTTGGCTTGGTAACTGATCACTACCAGACCGACCCCCTTATCAGTATCTGAATTAGGCTCTGTTTGGTAACTGGCCATTACCAAGCAGATTCTTTGCGCTATGTTTGTTCTCCCTTATGCAGGGTTACCCATTGTCGAGGGTTCCACGGAGACATCGATCCCAGAATAACGACAACGAACCAATATGATTTTATAATTGTTCTCCATTTATTACTATGAAAAGCTCATGTATATAGTTTCAAGCACATGTTTAAAGCATTGTTATAATTGGTTAATTCTCTCTGCTTATACCTATGAAATTATTAGTGATTGGTTATGCAGAGCAATGTGATTGTCATGTTTTCTGACATCTGTAACTCGCCTTGCAGTTTCAGCAATATGAAACTGTTAAAATCGATTCTACTTTCCCAGGCCCCAAGCCAACATCACCCGTGTATAGCTCTTTGTATTATTATATGCTTCTTTGTGCTCTCTGTATTGTATTGTCTTGCATGTACCTACATGGATACATCTTTCCTGGACACAAGGACAATTCTATCAGTCTCTTGGCCTGAGTTGTCACGTATTTTCCGCTGAGGATCTCAGAGACCAAGCTTGGGTTCTCATAGCTCAGCTCCTGTAATATGACCATAGCATCTTCCTGCCCTGAGAAATCCTCTAGAGCTAAAGGCTGCATTTGGAAGGAATAATGGATGTTTACAGAAGATTTTCAAATCCAGTTTCAATAGTCGGATATTTCCATCCTGATTCAAATATTTAAAAACCTTCTTAAAGTAGACTAACTGAAGCTTGCAGCTCATGGTCTATAACAATCTTACTGCTGATCACATTGCACAGTGATCACATTGCACTTCACCATGCACTTTACAAGTGACTGTTACCCATTAGTCAGCTGTAACACATGGAGCACCGTGCTGGGAGATTATGAGAATTTTGCCTGTTTTCTAAAACACCTATGTCCTAGACACTATATATGTCTGCCAGACACTATATGCTATTAAGAGGAAACTGGAAGGGGGGTTGCCTTGTGGTCTCTTATTTCAGTCTCTTGGTGGGCAGTCTGGTAAGAAAGTGGTTCTGAAACTTACTGTGTACCTTGCCACTGGCAGCATGCTTGAATTGCTGTTAAAGAAAAAGGTGCTCAAAGTCTTTAATTGTAAAAGGGTGGGACATAAGGCTACTACCCATAATTTCCAATGGAAAGAATATTACTTTTGGAAATCTGGAGTCATTTCTGGATGCATCCACAAAGCTGGCAAATTGTTCTGATATACACAAGTCTGAGTTTTGTAGAGAGTTTTATTTTCCTATTGCTCAAACTAATATTGGCTAATGAAGAGGTCCTGCCTGTCCATCTGCTGTAGAAGTGTGTTTGACTTTGTTATGCAAAGTTTCACTCTGGCTAAACTAGAAGTGTGAGTGGCATTTGGAATCATATTGTGCTCTGCCTATATTTGAAGGCTACGTCAGAGGTGTGTTTCTTACTCTGCCCCGTGGAAGATCTCCATGTTTTTCAGAGTGACAGAGACACGATATGGCTCACTTCCTACAACTTTATGTTTCTTATGTATAGACATTTACACATCTGAAGAAGTCATACTTGCTCCCCTTATAGATGTTGGATATAAATATGATAATTTAAAGGCATGATTTTTGACACAGATATTTGTTTCAAAATTGTGTGTATTTTTCCTCCATGACTCTAAAGATGCTCAAGACTATTAACTCAGAGGTAAACCTGCTTTTGCTCACATAAACTGAACAGAAAAGTCTGAGCACAAGCAATGAAATAACTAGGAACAGTTACTTCAGGGAAGTCTGAATGCATAAAAAAAATAAAGTTGGGTGATGGGATCTTACTGTATGTTTGTGTACTTAAAAGTATAACTGACTTCTGCAAGAATTACAACAGCCTGCTTTGAGTAGGCCAGATTAAATTGCAGTAAGAGCAACCAAGGAGAGATTGTTTAAAAAATGTAACAAAACCAATCAGTTATATCAGGATGAAAAACATCCCCATCATCTAAATAGATCCTACTAAGTTGGGTTTAGGGAAACTCTTCTTTAGGATTGAGATGTTACTGGTGAAAAGGGAAAGCTTTCTTCATAAGGTGCTGGGAGAATAAGTGGAACGAAAAGAGCTTGGAAAAAGTCTGTAGAAAATAAGGCTTAAATTTTTTTTTCTTCTTTAGAAAACTTGAAGATTTTTTTTCTTTCTGAATCTAGGGATTTCTTGTGCCCTTGTAACTGTTTTAGCTTACCTTTTTTATAGCTAGTCAGCACACAAGTCACTTTTTCTTTTGCAGACACAGAAGCTTAACTGTCACAAATAAAAAGAGATGCCCCAAAAACTTTCTGCCAGAGATAAGGTTTCCCAGCCCCCAGGATAGTTTATTAAAGCAATAGCATCAATGTTTAGACAAATTCACATCTTTTTCTTCCTTTTATGAAAGACAAGGAAAACAATAGACAAAAAAATAAACAAGGAAAACCTTTCCCAAACCCTATATGAGGCTCACATTAGAAGACTTCCATCATCTTCATCAGAAAAAATGTATCAGGAACAAGTTCACAGCCTTACTCAGTAACTTCACCTGTACAGGCAACAATATTAATGCATATAAATTACATTGGTGACAGGAATATTCTCATGAGTCTAACTGCACTTATTCTTAATATTTCCTTTTACAAATAAGAAGTAACCCCTCAGTATACCTCAATAATACTGTAATGCCTGTGGTTCAGAGGCGCATGTCACTTGGGACACTTGCCTAGCCCCATCACTTTTAACTCTGATAAGTAATTAGAATCTAATTTATTAATGCTTCATATCAGGAAAGGAATCTGAATTTGTTCAAAAGAGTCCTTGTCAGGAAGTTTTCCTTAAGCAACACTTTACAAAGTGTCTTTGCAACCAACATTTCTTAATTCTGTGAAGAGGAAAAAAAGCCTGTATAGCTCTTTCAAGTCTCAGGTAACTTTAGAATTATTGTTGTTGTTGTTTGTGGGTTGGGTTTTTTTGGGTAGTTTTTGTAGGTTTTGTTTATTTTAATGTTTCTTTGAGGAAGAATTATTAGGTGCAGCACATCTCAATCATCCTTTGACTTGGTGTATTTTTGTATAACATTCTGGCAAGCAATGAGAAGTCTAGGTTTGTTTTTTTGTTGTTTTGGCTTGGGTTTTTGTTTGTTTGTTTTCTTGCTTGCTTTTATCGTGGGGTTTTTGGCAGGTATGTGTAAAATTATTATTTATTTAAGGGTTTTCTATGAGTGATATTCCCATTCTTCTGGGGAACCTTTGACTGAGTGAACTTCAGAACCTGCTGTTTCAATGTGCTACAGTATGTCAGAGCCTCTGCTCTCAAGTATATAATATTGTAATGTTAACTAAATAAAAATAATAGGAGCTGTTTTGAGGGAGCTGCTGCAAGTTGGCTATTGTGTGTGCTCCTTAGTATAAATACAGGTATAAAAATATTTGGATCCTGACTGAGCTGCAGCAATAAGGATGGACATGAATTACATTTTTTAAATTATTTACAACTTCACAGTGTCTGTGGCTTTAAATTATTGATGCTTGTGACAGCAACTGTCAATGAGACAAAGCTTACACTGAAACAGCAGCAGCATACTGTGGTGTTCAGTGCTTCCAGTCCTTCTTATTAGGGAAAAATGTCACTTCTTTCATTGTAGACGAGCAGAAAAAAGGAAGCAAGATCATTATTAAAGGAGAAGTTTCCTGCAAGATTCTTTGATTACAGTGTGTCTCTCAGAACTCTTGGCATAACAAAAATGTTCTAACTGAGCATGAAAGAGACCAGTCTTACCAGTAAGTGACTGCATATTGTTTGCTGTAACATGTTTTTTTACGTGTAGGGTTATAGCAGCAGAAAGGTCCCTGCTGGACCACAAAGGATGAGGCAGCACTGTGCATTACAGAGAGACTTTAGGGGAACATTTGTCCCCACCTATGCCCCACAGTGCATTGTCTAGGGTGGTGTCACTCATCATTCAGGCAATACCTTCAGAAGAATGGTATCAGATGTCCAGATGTGGTACAAACACTTGCTCCTCTGTTGATATAGCAGTGACTATCAGGAGTACCACAGGTCATCTGTCCTCTTTATTAAGGCTGCTCTCTCCTGCTGACCTGTGAAGCTGTAATCTCCTGAATCTGTCTGTCTATGTATGACAGGTTCCTAATAAAGTTTAGTTGCTTTAGATGCAAAACGACAGGCCTGTTTTAAGTATGGTGGTGTGTGGCTCTGTCTTCCCTGTTTCTTTATTCAAGTTCAAAGCAACAACACACTAGGTGAAATTCATGAGGACAAAAGGAGAACCTTGTGTTATTTGGATCTGGGAGCTTGCCTGAACCCATATCTGCTGAAAAAAGAGAAGATTCCTGATGCAAAACCACCAGTGAGCCACATGTGTGTGGCTGCACGCGTACTTTCAGAGTGGAAGAAAGCTGTGTGGAATATTAAATTGCATCCTGTACTGCTGGGGATCAGGTGCTGAATTGTATAAGGACAAGTGCTGTATTAAGAGTGGGGAATGACTGAAGAGTGATTGTCTGTAGATAATGATTTTCAGTAGAGGAAGAGAATCATGCCTATTTTGTGGTTTTTTTATGTGCACAGGTGGAAGGAGAGAATCAGTCTTCTGCTGTCATTTAGGAAACAAAGATTGTTTTAATGTCTTAGAAAATAGTAATAGGTACATGGACACAATGCCAGGGAGCCTGTGAAGCTGCAAGAAATGAAGTCTATTTTCATGTTTCATGTTAAATCCCACTATAATGGACTTAGATTGATACTAAGGCAATGGCTGACCTCTGGTTGCAGGTCACCAAATGGCAGGAATTTGATCTCCCCAGAGGATCTAAATGGAGCTCATCCGTGTAGCCTAGAGGGACCCGCAGCTCTTCGGCTTTACATTGCCCAGGGCCATGGCCTCAGGGATCTATCCCTGGCCTGCCATGCAGAGGAGAGTGGCGTGAATCAGCATTGCTCAAGGGGTCCCTTTTCCCAGCAGAACAGCCACAATACATAGTGTTTGTCATGAGCCCCAATACATCTGCTGTAAGGTTATTAATTTTTTTTTCCCCACCCCTTCAATATACCTGAAGTAGTGACTGCCCTGTGTTTTAACACAAGTGCACTAAGGATAATCAAGAAACAAGGACTTGGGACAATGACAGAGTGCTAAGCTCTTTGACAATGCAAGTGTACCATGCCGCACTTAGAGACCCAAGAAAAGATTTACACAACTGTATTTGTATGGTAGAAAATGCAGTATTAAGGTGAAGATTTAAGGGGTCAACAAAAAACCCCCGAACAACCCAACAGTAGGATCTCATAAGGTGGCCTTAAGAAAAAGCAATGTGAGGAAGCTTTTCAAGTGAATCTCCTTTGACTAAAGCAGCCATGATTAAATAATAGTCTTATTCAATACCTTCAGTGTTCCTGAAAACAGAATACTGCTTCAGAAATAAAGATCACCAAGATAACGAAGATGCTTGAATCTATCATTGGTTAATTTTTTTTAATGCCCCACACAGGCCTAATGTTTGGTAGTTTAGGTTGTCTTGGTCCCATCTCCTCAAAACAGTAATGCAGTATGCTGTTCTGAGACCATTTACCTGACCTCCAGCACTGTTATAGAATGAAAGTATGCAGTATTAGAGACAGTGACTTCATTTTCTTTCTTACACAAAGATCCTTCCAGCAGCTCTTGCTGTAGCTAATAGCAGGACTGCCGACATCATAAGGAAACGGATGACATCATCACTTGGATTGTTCAAGGGCATTGACTATAGAGTACTAACTTCAGGTAGCATCTACAGACTAAAAACATTAAGGTCTTTTGATACTAACTCTTAGGTTCCAGCAAGAATATTTAATTTTGCAGTTTAACCACTAGTTAGTGGCATAACAGCAACAACAAATGCAAAGACTCTAATTTTCTTTTTAAAAAACACTGAACAGGG
The DNA here is from genome assembly GCA_013389985.1 of Dryoscopus gambensis. Classification (NCBI taxonomy): domain Eukaryota; kingdom Metazoa; phylum Chordata; class Aves; order Passeriformes; family Malaconotidae; genus Dryoscopus; species Dryoscopus gambensis. Next base: position 8,092 of record WEIT01011739.1, read on the forward strand.
GATACTAATGGGAAGATCTCATTGACAATACACCATGAAGAAATGAAACCTAATGAAATAGAAAAATTCATATAACATGATGCAAAGAAAGCCTTTGAAAGCACAAAAATAGCATTTCTTATTTGTCCAAATCTATCCTGTATGTCTCTTAAAAAGAGAAAATTCACTTAAGTACACACATTAATTAACTACATTATGAGAACCCTTGCATTTAACATTTTTCAGAATCTCTATAGTGACATACAACAGTGTTCATTAGGTCAGATCTTTCCCACCCAGCTCATGGGTTCATTGTCTTTGGCTGCCACTGAACATAATGTAGTCTGCGGCCTTTCATGTATCCTGGCCATAGGGAGGGCTTTCTGCAGTGACAAAGCTGAAATGTATCCAACTGTACAGATTCTTCTGTCAAATGCAGGTAGATTTCTCCAGGACCTGGCTACCTGAACATCTCAGTCTTTTTGACATCTCATATCTTCTAGAGAGTTAGCAAAGGACCAATGCATAGCTGAATTGTTCTTAGCAAACTAGGAGCTGTTGATCAGGTCTTACAGGTAGGAAAACTGGGGAACTAGACAGTGCCCAAAATTAAGCAGCTGGTAAATGACAGACCTAGGAACTGTAGATCTTCCAAGTCCAAGCATTGCCTACTTTATATTTTACAGAGCAGAGAATTAACACAAGAAGAAACAAAGATTTTTGTCTAGGTCAAGAGGACAGTCAGCCACATCAAGTAGAATCCACCTCAAGACTTTGATACTTAGACTTAGTGCTTGTCCCATGGAATACTTCTTTATGGACAGAAAGATCCCAGAGTGATCAGCCCTCACAATAACATGATGGAGGAGGCAGAGAGCAGACCAGATGTTACAGTTCCTTCAGCTCAGGGATGAAGAACTTTTGTTTACATAGTGCATTAGCCTTACCCAAGCCATGGCTGGCAGGCTGGCCTAGGGAACAAAACCCTGGACTGTCAAAAGTGTTGAACTTTCTGCACTCCAGCCTCTCAGTAATGCAGGCTCCTGTTCATACAGGCCTTCACTATGGGTTTTTTTCTACTAAACTAAACAGAATTTATTTTTTGATATATATTTTTTGAACAGCAGGTGATGCTGTAAGATTTGGGATTAAGCTCTCTCCTGACTCCAGTTCTCTACAATTGCTGCTGAAAAATGAGGAAAAACATGCTGAGCTTTTCCTCTTATCTCCGTAAGAAGGGTCTATAATTTCAGATTATAAAGAGACTATGACTAAAATGGTTGCACTCAGAAACCAGAAGAAATACTAAGCTGTTTTATACCAGTAATTTATGTGTCTATTTAATACCCCAGAAAAATGTGGTAAGAGGGTCAGACCAATTCAGAGAAGGCCCCTCCGTTCCCTGATTTTGGACTTGTGTTAAAATTTCATCTGGGAGATATTCCGAGGCTAACAGTAATCTCAGTCACAAGGTGAATTTTTACCCGCAAAAAAAAGGAAACAAAACAAACAAGCAAACAACAACAACAACAAATCACTGAACTCTACTTAGGAAATTGCAACTTAAAGAAGTGGACAAGAATTAGAGGTTTCTTGCCTTAAAATCTGGTGAAAAACAAATTGGAATTTTGATCTCCATGTCTCCTGCAGTAGCTCTTATGTTCTTCTGTCTATATACGTGGTACATAGGAGAATATCAAATCAATCATAAAAAGTATTGCTGTTTCACCACTGTTAGCACAATGCTTATTTGCTGTCTCTTCAGGCACCTGATTTCCGGTGTAATACAAAGTGTAGTTTTGCACCTTACTCAGTTTCACAAAACAATGTAATACTTTGATTTTTAATTTGTGTGACCACATTAAAAATCAGGTTTTAATTTGCACTTCAGAGGACCCTATGTTGAGCTCCTCACCGAGTTCCCATGGAATGAAGCTAGCCCTCAGCCTTTATGTGGGGTGGAATAATGTTGTGTTACATTGTAAGATTACATTTTAAAAGGCAGAGATTATTTCTGTGGACTACAGTGTAGAAAAACCTCAGTAACAAAAAATGCAGCTTTTAGTAACTGCTAAAGATGTAATGCCATGTAGACATGTATAAAAATATACTAAAATTGGTGTGTTTATATCCAAAATATTAGGCTTAGAGTCTTTATAAAGACAAGCAGTAGAGGGGATGAAACCACTCAATCGGCCAATGTTATTTTGTAGTAACTTATAATAACTAAATCAGTTAAAAGTCAATAGTTTTTCTCTTTTGCTAGTAGCACCCAATAGATCATTGGCACAGGCAGTGACAAGGAAAGGCATGAAACCTCACATTCAACTAGAATAATTCAGAAATGCATTCTGTTAGTGCAACAGTTACCCTGCTTTATATTCCATTTATTTCCCTGTAGGAGCAGAACTGTAAAACACAGACCCATCTATTAACAGTGTTAATAGATTATAGTTATTTAATATCTGTAGACTCCAACAAAAGTAATCCATAGGTTATTTTAGTGGTGGTTGGGGTGCTCTTTTGTCTGTTTTTATCTGTATTGAAAAAGTAAATCAAAACAGAGGTACAGCAAAATTTTCACTACTTTTGCCCTAAGACAGAACTGCTTATAATTCTGTTCCTAAACAAAATAATGCACAGAAATTTCAATGTCTATTTTACAAACTCAGAATGAAAAAATTCTTTCAGATGAGTATTAACTTAGAGAGGAAACAGAAAAGCTTGATTTCACAAACTTTTCAACTAGAGAAACAACCACACAGGGAAATTTCACAAACAAAACCTACCAATATCATTCTTTGATCAAGTTTTGTGGTATATGATGAAAGGCTGAATCAATCAATGATTTAGAGAAATATGAACAGATTTTATCATCAGATGAAAATTCCCATGCCCTATGTTTGTTACGGCGTGGTCTCTGCAACCTTCCCGGGGACAGCTTTGCCCGTGGAAAGAATTAGGAAAGACTCATCTTGCAGATATTTCAGCAGATCTTTAATTGCGTCCATATGGCAGGGAATCAGCGCACACTGCCCAAGTCACGGGACTCACCCGAATTCCCGGGCCGGGGAACACAAAATCACCAACCAGAACAGAGTTCTGGGGTACATGTGACCAGGGAGCAGGGGCCAGGAGACCCTGTGCATGCTCTGCACTCCAGGGTCCCCCCTCCCCCCAGGGGAACGGTGTGTGGGGGGGGGAGGGGGAGTGGTTCCTACAACGCTATGTTGATGCAAAAATATTGTAGGTAATCAGTCAAATACATTCCTACATTCGAAACTGGAAAATCTTTATGAATTCCTTTGGCATTCACTGAAATTTTTCACATGGCTTTGAGGTAAACCTCATGTAAGATTTCTTAATTGAAAGAGCAGTCTATCTGGCTGACTGCTTTTAATTACATGTCATAGGAAACTTCCTTGTAGACCCCTATTAGCAGAAAATTATGTGTTTAAATGCAGAATTCCCCTGCTACTATGTGTGGTGTTATTTCTGGTAGTTCTGTAACTAAATATTCAGACGTGATATTTGAAATGAGAGGTATAATTTTTTTCCTTTCTTGCACAGCTGTTTAACTGCTTGTGACTTCTCCCTGCTGAGCAAACACCCATCCCACCAGGAGCCTTATGCAGGACACTGTTATAGGTGAAGTCTACCCTGCAACATCATTCCCCACTACATTTAGAAGAACTTGTTACATATTGTGTGTCTTTTCTCTCAGCCATTCTCAACTGTTAGCATGGCTTCTGCAGATGCTGTTAGATTAGGGACAGAAGCTTACTTTCTTCCCTTTCCATGATTGTGGAGTGAGATTTGACAGTCTTCTCTAGGGACTTCAGAATAAAATTTTGGATTTGAGAAAGTTGTCACAGAACTTCTCCTGCCTTCCTGATTTCCTTGAATAAGCCCTCTTCTAATTTGATTTTTGTTACATCTCAGCTCAGTGCACATCATCTGGGAAGTGTTCGAGCTGAGCATATTTAGAACATATTCCCCTCCAGTATAATGGTGGGAAAGTACAGACCAGCCAGTCCAGCTCTGGGTCACTTAATGTGGCAAGTTTAGATCTTTTTATTGAAAAAGCACAGATGAAAATTTGCATGATATGGTACCTGCATAGATCCAGGATAAATAAGGTCATGTAATAAGAGATTAAACTCATTGGCTTACCTGTACAACTTATGCCTGTTTCATCAGGAACCTTCATGTTGTAAGGTTGCTCTTCTCTGCAGAGAGAGAAGAGGTGGTAGCTGTCGGGGAACAACACGAACAGGGCTACACAATGACAGGAGCCAAGCCAGGAGCAATGGCTGACCTCAGAGCAGGGCAGCATCTCACTCACAAGGAACCATCCCACAGGGCTCAGACTAAAGAAGCAAACTAAATGAGCAAAACTGGAGATTTGAAACAGGGTCTGTCAACAGCCTCTGGCATAGTGAGGAAATCAGCCATGTCCAGGGTCTGACTGGAGATAGGGCTGTAAACAAAGCTGCACTGAGGGTCCCAGGTCCATCCAGAACATGGGGCTAGATGGCAACTACCCACAACACACATCCTAGATTCATCCAGGAAACAAAGCCAGACTCAAGAGTAGAGACAGGCACTCCTGTGATTCAACCTAAGCAAGAAGGCTGAGCTGAACTGAACTAAGGCTCCTGGACCAATGGTCGGAGGGTGTGGGGAGTGGCTGATCAGGGCTATTAGAGCCCACAGGACCCTGATGGTGCCAGCTGAATGTCTGGCTCTTTTGGGATTGACAAGAGCCTGAACTGCAAATCTTGTGTCTTTCAGAAAAGGAATGATCTGATGCACATGAAACAAGAGGCACCAAGATCTGCGTGCTTTAGTGATTTGAGGGCATGTGTCAGAGCCAGGGCTGAGCACCTGCCCTCTCCATCGTCCATTGGGAGCTGCCATTCCTTGTTTGCTTCCTTTCAGAGTTCACAGTAACTTTTGTCACCCCTTCCTTCATGCCAGCCATTATGTGTTCCTTCAAGGCAAATGGTAAGAGTCCTTGCTTCTTTGCTCCCTCTGACTGTGCACAAATCAGCTAGCAAGAACAATCAAGTAAAGCAGAACTCTAGTGGGAATGGTAGGGTCTGAATGATTGCTGATCACCTCCTGGTCTTCATAAAATGGAACAAGAGGAGAGCTGGAGTGAAAGAATAAAGTAACTAAAAGTTTCATTGGAGTCAAAACTCTCTGGAGATTTGGAAAACTCACAGAAAGTTTTAAACAGCCTGTCACACTGTGCTTGCAAGCTTCTGTATTAGGATGCCAGCAACAGAGGAAATAATTTAGAAGGTTGGCCTATTTCTAGAGTAGTTGTCTTTGAAGTGCTCTGTGTGCCAAATAATTTCAATGCAATTCAGACAAAAGGAAAGAAATGCTACAACTCTTACAAGGAAATTTAAAGAGTATGGTAACTACATAGCTGCAAACAATGAAAAATACAAACTGAAGATGAAACCAATGAATAGTCTGTGACAGAACTGAGACCTAAGAGCAATTTTTAAGGACTAGATATGTTCCCAGCAGGAAGTGAGTCTGGGAACAGAATAAAAAATTCTGGGAGCTACTACAGTAAAAATCAGAATTAAATCCTCATGAAACATTTTGAGTTCACCAGGCAAAGAAAATCAACCAGTCCACAATAATACTATGGAGAATGGTCAGTGCTCTGAACTTGGAGACATAAGAAAATCCAAACCACTAAGAGCCACCTGAGGCAGAAAGTCATGCAGAGCTCAAAGTTTCAGTCCAGCAAAAACAGCAAGTGGAACTGGCATGTATTTGGCTCCAAGGGTGTTTTCTGGGAGAATTCATCAATATTTTGATGGGATGGAAGGCATGAAGGTTTAATGGAACGACATTTTGATCTGGGAAAAAACACCAGCTGAACATAGCTGGAGGCACAGAGAGAATCAGAACTAAACTAAAGAAAACTTAAATCCTCTATAGTGGAAGAAATGTACATGTAGATCACAATGAAGCTGAAGGTATCACTAACATCTCTCTGAGAGATAAATAAGAAGGTACAAATATTCCTTGAAATGGTGAATTATGGAGGAAGAATTGCCTCTAATCTGCAAGATACACATAGAGTCCTAAGTAGGGGTTGGAAAAATTAAGTCAGCAGCAGCTCAGAAATAGATCCTGCAAGAGGAGATTGTGATTTTCAGCATAGAGCAGCCACATGAGTGCATTCCCAATCCATCTTGCTAATCAGAGAAGAGCTCTCAGTTGTCATCATGTCAGTGGCAAAATAAAGTACATTTAATATGCATTATGCTATCATATAACTTCGTAAACAGAAACAGAGGAGAAAGGGTAGAAAAATGGCTAGGGAACAGTTCCAGGATGGTTTTATCAACCTCTATATAACCATAAACATCCAGTTCAGTCCTGAGCTGCTAAATAGTCTCTTCTTGCATGGTGGCTTGTCTGCTTGTTTACCACATAATAATTTCCTTTGATCATCTAGGAGTAGACTGACCTGAAGAAAACATTAATATTATTTTTGCTTCTGATTTTCTTTGGGTCCAAATCACTGTTGAAAACAGTATTGCTTATGGAACTAAAATGTTAAATTGTGGGAATGGCAGGAAATCTCTAAGAATTCAGTAATAATAATAATAAAATATTTTTCAAAATGGACTTAAAGGGGCATGATTTCAAATCTCCTTTCATCTGACAGCCCTACAGAAAGATTGGAGAATTTGGAAAGCCATGGCACCTCTATACACATATTTTATTGTTAGCTCAACACAGAAATGGTTCATGATCTTTCAGTAGCTCTTGATAGGCTACTGGGGAGGGAGAAAATGCCAGGGTATAGACAATGTTCTGATATGTTCTTGACATTGTAGAAATTATAAAGCCATTAAGTTGGAAAGTCTTACATGTGTGGAGAAATTATGAGGCTTGGCAAGTTGGATCAGTTGGCTTTTGTTTCCTTTGTCAGTTTTTTGACAGAAAACTGCCTCAGAAGGAACCGGAATCTGTCAAGGCATTTTTGTGGCTATCAAATGAGCAGCCAGAAATCCAGCTTTGCCTTACTCAGGATAAGAACTTAGTAGGAAAATTTGCATGGCACAGCTGTATATCTAGTAAGCCATGACAAGAATTTGCTTATTATGCTGTACATTCATTTCAATATCAAATTTAAAAGGAAAATAAAGGTATGCTTGTATTGTCTGTTCTGAATTCTATCTCATTGTTCTGCCTGCATTGTTTTATTGGTACATTTTTCAAACAACTTTGCTCTATCTATGAAAAATTTAAACTTCTGTATTCTGCCCGTAAAAGAAACCTTTTTTTGCCCTCCAACTTTTGAGTTTTAGACTGCACTAGACTTACATTAGACATGGATCAATTTTTATATTTATTGATCAGCATTAGGTCATGATCTTTCCATTAATAACACACTCAAGAACTCAAGAATAAAGCTGAAGTATAGAATCAGCCAAGAGTATAAATATGTCAATTTTACCTCATATTAGCAGGTGGTAGTGTTTCAGTTCAAAAGAATATCTGGAATATAGTTTTAATTTTCTGTTTTTCACAAAAATTTCAACAGATCTTGTGGGAAGTGTACTGAACATTCCTATTAATATCTGTGTTCATGTCAGGTACATTAGTCTACATATCTTCTATTCCAATGAGTTTGTTGGGGGTTTTTTTTGTAGGAGATAAAAAGGGGAATTTTTAGTTGTAGCCTAGTGAGATAGCCTATGTTTACATTCATGAAAAGAGGTGGAAACATCCATTTATATGCAGCACTAGTAGTCCAACTTTAACTACGGATAACACAGCATTAAGAGTAGCAAGTGTGCACACTTGTGCCCCTACATTTTATATTTTTAAAAGTCCCCCTTGCAACTTTCCCGATCAACAGGTTCTGCAAAGAACAAGTATTGATTGAACAGCTGCCCCCTTCCAATATTCCAAAGCATAGGCCGAACAAACCCTACCTGATGTCATCCAGTCTGTTTCTTATTACTGCTTAATCTGCCCAGATACACAGTGTGATAGTTCAGTTGAAGTCATATTGATATTCTTGTCATACTGGACAGCAGTGGATGGCAAAACTGACAGCGAGACCCTCTAATTGGGACAGTACCAGTCATTTTCCTTTTTTTTTCATGAGCCAATAGTGCATTATTCTACACAGAGAACTGAAGAATGCTGTGGGTGGTGGGTGATTTTAAAAGAATTACCTAAGTCCACTGAGGTCTTTCTGTGAACTAGAACAGCTAGGGCATCACATAATCCTGAGTTGTTTAAATTCTCCTCCAGTAATCACAGTCCCCTCCTGTTATAATGCAGGTGTACTGCTGTGACTCTATTAGTTGTTATCCCTGGAATTTCACTACAAATGATTACCGGAACAAGGAGCATCAGTGGGTGGGGGGCAAAGATTTATATTGTAACCAGATGATGTACTCTGTATGGCTTCTGATGCTACCAGTGTCTGCTTGGAAATTAGGTGTGCTTTTTCTCCTTTTTGTGGTCAAACAAATCCTTCTGTGGTATTCATGCAAGCCTATTTACAAAATATATGATACAGTGTATGTTCTACATAAGTTTTAAATAATCCTCAGAAGACTTTTGTTCCCTTGTTATTTAACATCTGCTTTAACTAGTGGTTTCTATTCAATTCCTGTCCTGCAAGCTCTACTTTCATTGAGCCATAGAAGCTAGTGCTGGAAAATAAGACTGCTGGTTTGGCAACTCTGGTACAGAAAATATCTCACAAATGCATGTTTTTACCTGCCTAAAAGTACACAATGTTTTTGCAAGCCTTGTTCAGACAACCATTCCTCTTTAATCAGTCATTTAAATCCTTGATATTTTTCCTGTTTTTCATCTCACTGCTGTCTTTTAAATTGTGAGCCCAGCACCCAACAGGAGCTAGTTCTTGCTAACAGTCACTCAGGTCTTCCTCGTGGCCAAATCCCAAAACTTTTTGTCTATTTTTTCCTCTAAAATATTTTGTCTGCTTTTGGTAGGGAGTACTGGGGTTTTCTTCTGGTCTGTCCTAATTTTCATCCAGCTATTTCCATCATACTTGTAAGGTCTCTCTCACTGCTAAATCTCTCTTATCTGTTACAAGTGTCCCTGAAGACTTTGCCACTGGTCTTATCTTTTTCTGGATTTATTATCAAGAAGAACTTCTGAGACCTTCTAGCCTTCTGTTCTGAAATAACCTACCTGCAATTAACAAGCTACATGCTATATTCCTAAAAGGTTGGAGACTTAATTTTTTGTGTCTTGTTTATTTCCATTTTTTGGGATGAGAGAATGTGGTGGGGAAAACAAGGAGTGACAATATGGTCAATATAATTTGACCTGAAGCCCATTCACTGTAACAGCTGAAACCACCAGTTATCTCAGTTATCTACTGAACCTCAAGATGAAGTCAGAGGAAAACAAAAAAATGAAATAAAAAGTATATGCTACAATAATAAAAGTATAATTTTACAGTTGCTATTGTGAGAAGAGCCTTAGATTTTCCTTTTCTGCATCTTTTTTTTTTTTACTACTGAAATCAGGAGGATGGACACAAAAAGAGAACCAGACAGTGCAATAATGAATTACAGACAAAAATTATTCCCCAACATGTATGTACTTCTAAAAATGCAACAAAATGGTGTATGTTTTGCTTCTTAAAGTTAGAAGCTGTCCTTGCTTTGGAGGTGTGCAGGGTCATTGAATCAGATTACCTCCTTCCAAAGTATTGTTCTAATAAGTCATTATTATGGTTCTAATAAGTCAAAAGAAACTCACTTTTTTAGAAAAGTCTTTTCACTGTCACTTTAATTGAAAGTCTTTTAAAAGTGTTTTACTAGTTTCTTAATTTATTTGACTGAGAAAATTTTTGCTTAGCTCATGCTTTACCTTCTTATTCAACCCAGTGTTCTAAGCAAGGCCTGCTCACAGATCCATTGCTTCCCAGACTGAAAATGATCTGTCATTTCTGATTTCCACCAGTTATGAGACAGATGAAATTTATACCTCAACTGGACCAATACTGTGAAAACCAGTCTAAAACAGACATAAAAAATGACTATGGTTTGATCACCTCAGTTTAACTTCCGTTAGCAATTTTCATGCATGTACATGAAAGTCAAACTTACATGCTACCCATTTTACTTTCTTACAAGAAACACGTCTAAGGGAATGGTTATAGTTATTTCCATTTTCAAATTTACTTAGTTCTCAGTTGTTACAGTGAATAGGACAAACCTTGCCTATATATTTGTCTGAGAGAGGTGGATTAGTCACAAACACCTGTATAATATAGCATGTACTTTTTGCAGTGAGTAAGCCCAAATATTTTATTTATTATATGATGTTTTCTTTAGCAACACAGCCATACTGAAATAATTCATTCTCAGCTTTTGTCCAACTTTTTTTTTGCTAAAAGTGGATGCATAACATATGTATATGACAAAGGCAAATTTTGTTGTCAATATGTGTATGACAAGGGCAAATTTTGTTGTCAATATGTATAAATATTCTCATCGATTCAGCTTTACCTGTTCAAATCAGTCCATTGCTGAGATTCCTGGAAATATATTTTGTCTTTGAAGAGAAAGATCATTTTCTATCTTTAGAAAAAAAAATTCTGTAAGCATGAAAGGTAATACCTCTCCTCTAGGAGGACCTCATAAACCCCTGCAAATTCACTACTTTAAACCTCTCATTTTCTGTATTTTCCCCCTGCCAGGATCCATACTGGCAAAACAAGCAAACAAAAGCAAACATTCCTGCCAAACCCAATCCCATATCAGAATGAATTCCCTGTTATAATCACAGAAATTTTTTGCAGCAGGAATGGGTTTTGAAACATTACATGAAAATATGCCTTATTAATAAGGTAAAGCCTTTTCTTTAAAAAGCATCAAAAGCAGATGAATTAAAATTTCTTCTGACTCTGCTTAGATTTCTGTATCCTACAAATATTGCTGACTTCTTCCTGAGAGTGTTTTATGATAATGAGTTGCTATTAGCACACTACTAAAACTGAACTCTGCTGTGACAAACATCAGCACTTTAATTAGCCTCTTGGAGAGACACAAACCTAAGAAATACTGGCTCTGTTTTATCCCTGTTAAGCTGTAGAATCACTACAAATTCTCTTTCTCCAGCCTATAAGGCTGAAACTACAATGCCTTATTGAAACATGGACACTCAGTTCTTTCAAGATACCAGCCAGAAGTGGAATATAAGAAAGCCTTGGAAATTATTGTCTCAGAGATGACCTGCCAGCTTTCGCTGACTCCAGTAATCTGCTGCAAATTCTCAATTGTCATCTTAAACTAATGCTTTTATATTTTTGCAGTGGGCAATTATAGGCATCACAGATCACAAGAAAAACAGATGTGCTGCTGACCAGTTAACTTAGTCTTGCAGAAAACTGTCTAGAGCCAAACTATAGCAGAAGGCAGCTTGCTCTGGTTCCACTTCATTACCTTGGTAAGGTGTGAATGGCAAGGCTGGTAATTTGTACCACTTAGATATTATTGTTTTTAAGCCAAGGGAATTTCTTTCTTTTTAAACAACATAGTAACAGCTAACACATCTTCACTTCTACGACAGTTGGTCAGAACAGCTAAAGCCATGAACAGAAGAAATACAAATATATGAGCTTTCAACAATAGAGCTTCACAGGTTACCTGGGTTTCATACAGTATGTAAGGCAGGACTCTCAGCTGTGCGACCTGAGTAGAAAAGTAATTTCATTACTGTGTGTACTGGTTGGGGCTGGGGTAGAGTTAATTTTCTTCACAGTGGCTAGTGTGACACTGTGTTTTCGATTTGTTTTGAACACAAAGTTGATAATACAGAGATGTTTTTGTTATTGCTGGGCAGGGCTTACACAGAGCCATGGCCTTTTCTGCTTCTCTTACTGCCACACTGGCGAGGAAGTTGGGGGTCCGTAGGAGGCTGGGAAGAGACACGGCCAGGACAGGTGACCACAAATGACCAATGTGATATTCCAGACCATATGACATCATGCTCAGTATATAAACTGGGAGGAAGAAGGAGGAAGAAGGAAGAAGAAGGAATCTTTGGAGTGATTGCATTTGTTTTCCAAAGTAGCTGTTGCATATGATGGGGTCCTGCTCTCCTGGAGATGACTGAATACCCACCTGCAGTGAATTAATTCCTTGTTTCACTTTGTTTGTGTGCAAGGCTTTTGCTTTCCCTATTAAACTGTCTTTATCTCAACTCATGAATTTTCTAGCTTTTACCCTTCCAATTCTCTCCCTTATCCTAACAGTGGGAAGTGAGTGAGTGGCGGTATGGGGCTTGACTGCTGACTGAGGTTAAACCACAACACGGTGGAATTAAATTAATTGCATTACACTGGAAAAATATCTTGTGAAATTGAGAGCAGGAAGGAACTGAGTTCTTGCTCTATTTTTTCCCACTCTGAGGAAGCACTAATTCTTTGAGTTTCCTATTAGTATCTCTGCAGAGTAGATAACCAGCTCTTTTCAGAGATTGCTTAGAAATAATCACTTGGAAAAATAATTAGTGTACCCAGTCAAGATCCTCCAAGGTATTTGGGTACCAAATTCTGTGAAGAAAGTTGCCTCAAATATTTTTCAGTGTTTGAACCTGAAGCTAGAGACTGGAAGGCTTTAGCTATAACATTAATTTTTCATCTACTGACCAGTTTCTAGTAAAACAGATTCATTGACCAGGAAAAAAAATATTCTACATGTACTAAACAAAATGAAACAGAGGATATGGAATGATGAGAATGAAAATGAATAATTTCCAAGTGAATAGTTCGTTTATAGAATCATAGAATCATTTAAGTTGGACAAAATCTTTAAGATCAAAGGATCCAGCCATTAACCCAGCACTGCCAAGTCCACCACTAAGACATGTCTCTAAACACCACACACACATGGCTTTTAAATACCTCCAGGCATGGTGAATCAACCACTTCCCTGCTCATAGTTTTCCTTCTTCATTTCCAGCTCCTGGTTTTTGCCCATGCTCCATGCATTGTTGTGGATACAGTTCAGTTGTGCTATTGAGCTTGCTGCCTTTTTTGCAGGAGAAACTCTAATTCCTGTGTGACAATTACCATGTGTTTCTGTGGTTTCGAATACATCAATGACCCATGTGACTTTGCTATTACATGAATCACCATACCCTGCCTTCACTGAGACAGCAGACTGAAGGAGCTTGCTAGCATACCATCCCTCAAACTTTGGTGTGCTGCCCCCAGGCTTATCTCTAGTGAGCCTGGATTTATCCCTTTCCCCCTTCAGATCCAGTTAAAAGCTCTTTCAATGAGCTCTTCTAACTCCTCCACAAAGATGCTTTTCCCCATTGAGATCCACCTGTCATCAGCAGGCCCTGGTGTTGTGTAGACTGACCTGTGATCTAAACCCCCAGAATTCTGTTGGAGACACCAGGCTCAGAGCCAGGCATTGATCTGCTGGATCGTCCTATTCCTTCCCTCATCGTACCCTGAAACCGAGAATGTTACCTGTGCTCCTGATCCCTTAACCAGATGTCCCAAGGCCCTGAAGCCTCCTTTGATTTCCCTTGGGGTTCTTGTTGCAACTTCATTGCTGCCTTCCTGAAAAGTCAATAATTAATAATGACCTGAGTGCTGTACCGAGGTGGGGAAATTTCTCTTTGCATCTTTAACCCTGGGTCCCTGGGGAGGCAACAGACTCCCCTAAGAAGTGAGTCTGCTCTGCATGTTGGGCATTCTCTTCCCATCAGAAGGGAGTTTTCTATGACTATGACCCAGCTGTTTTTGTTTACAGAAGCAAGCTTGATGCAGGACATAGTCCAGTTTAACCTCAGCCAGGTGAATCACAGTTCTCATTATTGTTTGGTTGCACTTGCAGAGCCTCTTGCCTGTTATGCCAGGGCACCTGGGATGGTGGGGCAGTCAGAGGAGATGTGTGTGCCTGCTGTGCTGGGCAGGAGCTTGTTACCATTGCTTCTATATCTTCAGTCACTGTGGCCAGGTGGAAAGAGGACAGAGAATCCTCTGTCAGGCATCCTGTCTGCTGTCAAGCCGGTCTTAGGGAAGGTGATAGGGTGTGATTCCAGTGGTCTGTGTCTCTATCATTCCCGGGTACTCCTCAACTTACCGATCTTCTCTCAGAGCTCTTGCACTAAGCAAAGGAGTCCGTCTGCCTGGGTGCACCTCCCACAGCGGGGCTCACTGCTAGTGGCCAGTACTGCTGTCAAAGCAGCTGACACCTGGGTGGCAGCATGTTCTCACTGAGGTCTGTTGGGGAAGCTGGGTCAGCTGTGGTGGGTGCTGAGCTTAGAGAGACCATGGCTTTCTGCTGGGTGGATAGCAGGGCTCCCTGGTTGAGCTGCATGAAGGCTTGGCTGCCATTGCTCCTGGCTCCACTCAGGTAATTTCTGTTGCTGCCATGCAAGCTGTGGGCTCCTGGTGGCTCTCTCATCTTCTCTTGAGTTTTTCCCAGTTTGGGAAACTGCCCTGTGTATCACACTAGAGTGTTTCATTGCAGATTGTGCCAGCACTGGAGCTGCTTTTCTCAGAGCCCATATAATAAATACTTCAGCAACGTCTCTTTCCCTGGAGGAAGAAATACAGACTTACTGAGAATCATCAGCTCAGTTACAGAGACCTCACTTAAAGTATTCACAGGCTCTACTCCCGTTGTCTTCCTAAAGGTTTTTGCAAAAATAAGTAAGGGCAAAATACAAAACATTTGTCCAACATAACTGATGAGCCTACTACTTCTGAGTCATTCTTTCTAACTCATTTACACAAGTCTTTTCACTGAAATGCCTACCATTGGTGTAATTAGACAGTGGTATATAATTTCCCTTGCTGTTTGCTCAGAATGAGCAGTCACCCAAAGAGGAAGAAGGTGGTAATCCTTCAGTATTGTCAGTGGGACACAGCTGAATTCAGCTAAATGTTATGTTTTTCCTTCCTGAAAGAAGAATCCCACATGAACCACTCTCACGTAATGATCAGATAATCATAATGGAATTCTTCCTCTGGTTTTTTGAGAATGTGGAACTTACATTTCCATGTTACAGGTGTTTTTAATGCAGATTGATACCAGTATTTCAGCTTCTTTGTCTGAAGAAGGCAGCTCTATGAAACTATGGACATGCTTTTCTTACAAAGATTTTTTAAAGTACCATTTGCTGCATTATTTAAAAGTGTCTTTTTCAGGCTGTTTGGAAAACTGTACTTGTAGTTATTTTAAACTGTTGTAATTTCTCCTTGAAATTATAATTTTTGCAATATCTTCACAGAAATAGGCATGTAGACTTAATGCATTATGATATGAAGCCTGAAAGTGCATACCCCACCTGTGTGAATTCTACCCCCATTTCATTAATCCTCTGCATTAGTCCCTCTCTATTTTTGTCAGCGAATGTTGTTAGTTATTAACAATGAGACGGTTGTACTATCCAGGTGTGTTGTTTCCTACACTGGTAAGAATTGACATGAAAATAATTTAAAAATATAATTACTAATGCAAGGAAAAGTTTTAAAAACTGTCAGCTAATAGTATGTTCCTCAAAGCATCCCTAGAATTAAGTATTTTTGTCAATTATTTAGTAAGTGCCTAATTTGCTACTCCTGGGGAAGAAAATTACATGGTTGCTTCTAAATTATTAAACAATATTTTGATGGCATTGACAGAGCAAATAGCAAGATATTGACCACAGTCATCATGCTATAGACAAATTCTTGCAGTTTTCCTTTTTATCTTCTTATGTGAAATTGAAGAGAAGAAAAATGTCATTAACTGCTATGAACTATATGTGCAGACTGTGATTGGAAGCCATACCAAGAGTTCATCTTCCTCTAGATTTTCTTGTAAAGTCACTAATATATAGGGATTTTTCTAAGAAAGCATTTAGAACCTCACAAAGAAACTTGATTGCACCATACAGTCAATTTTCAGGCTTTACAGGATTTTTGCTCTTCTGCTGATCATTGCCATCAAGGTCTATTTTCAGTCTTTTGGAAGAAAATACTTTAACAGTATTTTAATAAGGTGATACCTAGACAGGCTTAATCCAACTTTACCTCCCTTTCTAGTCTTATTCATTAGCAAAGTTTAATTTTTTTGCCCCTAGATTTCCTGCGATTGACAGAGCATTGTGTCACATATTCACCTGCAGTTGTCCAGAGAAGTCAAGACTTCATGATCAGGCACAAGGCAGACACATGGGCAGAAGAAGGGCTGCTAATAGTGCCTGGTGGGGACTGTTTTTATTTTGGACTAAATGCAGGTTGTTACCACATCTCTAATATGGATAGGAATTGTCCTAAGGGAAGGTTATTCCTCTGTTATGGAAAACATGCCAGATCCAGATGAGAACAAGAAGCAAAGGTGTTCACAGTGGAAGAACAGGAGTGTTTGAATTTGTACATATCTTGGTTCTGGCCAGGACAGGGGTAATTTTTGCAATAACCAGGACGGGCCTGGCTAGGACACAAAGGTTATTCTATACCACCCCACGTCATTGCCAGGATGGGAGGAAGGGAGTCTCTTCCAGGGAGAAGGGGAGTCTCTTCTGGTCGGGGTTGCTTGGTAGAGGGAGTGGTGAAGTGGTGCTGTTTCCAGTAAACTGTTCTTATCTCAGTCCATTGTTTTTCAACTTTTGTGCCTCCAATTCTCCTCTCCAGCCCTCAGAACGGGGTGGAGGGGAAGTGAGTGAGAGGCACATGATTTGAAGAGTCTCAGTATGAGCACTAAATTGGGGAGTACCATTCCTAAAGCATGACAGTACATCACAAAATTTGGGTTGATGACCACACCTATGAGTATATAGCTGTGGCCATATATAGGAATGATCAAAAGATGGACCACAAGCTATTACCAATATTTAGGGTTTTCCTAGTGTTTAGGAAAATGAGGTAGTGTAGAGTTCTTTAGAGTATGTACTTAAAAGCTACAGGTCTAGGAGACCTACGGGGCTTTATTTACAGAATTTGCTATATTTATTAAATAATCAATCAAGGCCAGTTTAGACTCATAATTTGAACATGTTTTTCCATGATCTCAGGAGCAATTTTGATCTTTAGTTTGAAGGACAAACTCCACCAACAGTCTTAGAATAATTTATCAACTTATCTCAAGTTCTAGATCCATTAAGTGTGAAACTTGGCTAACAACTGTTGAAAATAGGAGGAGCTGCTCTACTGACACATTAGTACAGGCAGACACAGAACTGCATATGAAAATCTTTTATTCCCTTTTTATTTCATATACAACCTAGTCATGGTCCCCTTCTCATAGGAAAAAATGAAAACCTTAGCTAATTGGACTCAAATTATGTTTTGTCCCCTGAAGAATAGTTCAAAAGAACTTGAAAATGTTTGGGCAAAGCCTCTCATTCCTGCAACCTTTTATTCACGTAAGTGTTCAAGAAGACTAATTGATTATCAGCCTATATCAGATGTCCTTAGAGTTGAGACTATACACCCAAAATATCCAAAATACCAAATGGGTAAAACATTCAGGCAATACAGATGAGAGAACTGAGAGCTGGAAATGAGTGAGAAAGCACAAATGGCTTTAGAGAAAAGAAAAGCACAGTAATTAAGAGCCTGGAGTATAAGCAGATGTCTGGCAACATGCACCCACCATGTAGTAAAATCCCAAATGTTATGATACCTTCATAACATCTGACAGCTTGTGCTACTGAAACTTGTAATCCTCTTGCACACCTTCTATGCCTGCAATGATATATCTTCTGCAATGATAGATTTCTAGATGACACCCCCACTCCCACAATGAGCAAGAGAGGGTATCAAAACTGTGACAGAATTATAAAAGTTCTTGTTTGGAAACAAAATCATATGCATTGACATAATTCTTGATTGCTTAGGTAGGCTCTTATGTACGGATGTCCACATGCTTTGCCTTGAAAGTTCTTTTCCCAGAGCATGTAATCTAATCTGTTTGCTGCAGGTTAAGCCTGTGACTAAATTTCCTTCAAGACATTTTTAACCTGCATCATGTTTAACATCCACTGGGCTCAAAGCACTTCATGGATTGCTCCTGTTTCCACTGAAATCAGAGTTTTGAGTCTTTTGACTCTCTTTCATTTTTTCTTATGTCTGAGAACAGGACACTGTCTTTAGTTAGGAAAACCTCTCAATGTCTTAGCTGAGAGATGGTCATTTTTATATTTCTTCTGCAGGTGTGTCATAAATACATATTATAATATTGGCTTTTCACAAATATTAAAGTCAATGCTGTATGTTAAAATAGCTTTGCTCTAAAGATATATGGGGTTTTTTTGTGACAATAACTAATGCCTTTGTTTCTGTAGTAAAATAGCTGATATAGTTACGTTTGTGGTAACTGAACTGTCTGCTTGTTTGGATAACATCCAATGAACATAAGATGAAGACCCCTGCTACTGACTTACCAACTGTCAGCAACTACCGCCTGTGAACGCCATAGACCAAGGCCCAAGCTGGACGTGATAATAAAATCTGACCAAAACCATAGCCAAGGAATACGCATGCTCTAAAAAGGCGGACCCACGGAGGAGCCATGCTACACAGTTCCTAGAAAATGTAAACTAGTTTGGGGGGAAAGTTTGAATATGTATAATTGTTTATGAATATGCATTAGGCTGATGTATGTAAAGGGTATCTCCAAAATAGCAGGTGTGCTCTTGGCTGGGAGCCAGGGGTACCCGGCACTGGGCTATTGGCTGAGAGCCAGGGGTACCCAGCACCGTAACTTTTACTTTATTGTTTCTGTCCCTTATTGTCTTTTTATTAAAACTTTTAAATTCTCACAGGAGAGTGAACCTCATTTTTCACAGGTGTGTGGATATGGGCTTGAAGAATGGGATTAATTTTATCTAATATTAAGACTTTGGCATCTGGTCTAAGATAATCTTGTAAGATCCCTCCTGAAACTAATAGACAGGGGAAGGGAGATTTGGAGAAGAGTTCATCGTTCCTGTCTTAGCATGGTATGACTGTTTCTGTGAGGTTACTATCTCTATGAGACAAGGAAACATGACACCTTGCTTTTAAATGAGAAAAAGGCAGGAGAATCAGATTCTATTATTTCTTCAAATGGAGTGGTGTCTGCATTGACTGTTGGATTAAAGACAAGACTCTGCTTGTGTGGTTGGGACACATTCTGGAGGAAACAATTGGACTTATTCTATAATATTGCCATAAAACATCATTCTCTTTTGCTGTTTTGATGGTTTTAGATCTCCAGGGTTCCCACCAAGTAGAAATTACTATTAATTCTGTGTAACATGCCTGACAGGATCCTCTATGCTTGAACAGAAAGTTACTGTACTAGTCTAGTGCACATTTATAATAGAAATGTGGCAGCTGTCAGTGAGGATCATGGTAATCTGGGGAGAGAAATGTCTCCTGCTGATTTTAAACTCAGTGTTGGCATTCTAAATGGTTTTCTTGGAAGATGCTTAGACTGGGAAATCATTAGAGAAATAGGATTAGTTGGGCACTCCAGGTATCATCATCCCTAGTCACTCCTGTGATACTGCTTGGAAAAAAGGAGTTTTTTCCCCTGTAGATATTAAAGGTCATGTTGAAAAGCTTAGATTGGCCTCATGTAAAAGAATTACCTACTCACTAACTCCAGCCTGGGTAATCACACATGGACCATCAACGTCTTACTATTTGCACAATATGTTATATTCAAGGTTTGAATGAAAGAAACACCGGAACTGGACAGAAAAATTATAGCTTTTTGTAAGTTCAACCCTTATTGTGAGATCTTTGTGAGAAAGTCAAGAAATACTGATTCACAATTAAAATGGAAGATAGTAGGTGCAAAATTTCAAGTCAAAAATTCTCAAAAATTACTTTAGAGCCATTTTTGGTGGGGGATTACAGACAAAGAGCATCCATATTTTGGAGAATGAGTTCTCTGCTATGTCAGCAGTTGGAAGTGTGATGGATTAGGCTGCTAATGAATATTCAGTCAGTGATAACATATCTTTTGGTGATTTTGTTTGTTGCTTCCATTCTACCCCAGCATGCATTTTCTCCTGATAAATGGTTTTCCAGATTTTCAAGCAAAGCTCTAGATCACTTGAATCCTAGTACAATGTACATGCTGGTAATGGTTTTTGAAGTGGTTACAAAAATAAAACTTTGGTGGTGACTTCTTTCTGAAACAGCTGAATCTCCATGGCAATTTTGCGTTCTTTAATGTGTTTGGGGGCAACTTCTCCAATCTCAGTGTAGTCCAGTCAGGTCACCAAGAGTGATACAGCACCTCCCCATGCTCTAAGTACAAGGTCTAATGATGCTAGCCATAACTTCTCTCTCCACTGGAAACCCCCTATCAAGAGGTTAGATTCACCTTGGCAATTCCACACCAGATAAATAAATACAAATATCTCGTGTCATGAGCTTTCTGTTCCACATATTCAGCATGTTTCAACAGTATAAGCAGACATAGTTCAGGCTCAGAATGTATAAATACAGAGATTAAAATGCCCTTTTGTCCTAGCGTGTGGCACCTTGCGAGACAAGGAAGCACACTGGCTTCACAGCACCAGGAAGCCAGCGCAGGGGCCACTTCCATGGCTCCTGGCTGAATGCTGCGGTTGCCACTGGGACTGTTAAAGAGGCCTGAACACAGATCAGCCAGCATGGCTCAAGCGCTGGGTTTGCCTCATGAAAGTTTTTGGGGAAGAAACTGGTAAGCAAAGGAAGGGGGGTGGAATGTTACTTTCTATATGGCAAACAATTTACACTGTCATTAATATTGCAAGCCTTTTTTTCAGAAGAAAAAAATCCCTGCTTTATTTTAAGATTTTTAGTATGGTTTATTCTGAGATTTAGAAAACACAAGAGAGTCAGGCCTTCCAGACAAATGCATTTACCTTGACGGAATGCATTTGCAATAGCTTTACAACAATGGCCTAGAGAATACTTGCAATTCACATTGGACTATTTCTTCTCTCTTTTTTTTTTACTGCTTGGAAAATGGACTTGGTTTGGGGGCCTAATTCACAGCTACCACACCTACTCTCTCTGCCCAGAGAGCGAAGAGAATGAATAGGTCAATCACCTGACATATTTCCATCCAATTTCAAGGGTAGAATGTGTTCATTTTCTGACTAATGGCATGTCATTTTGCAGAAGCCTTTGGTTGCGAATTAATCCTGGAATCAAAACAGATTTTCCGGGGAGCAATCTTCCATCATGTATTGATTTTTTTACACTCATGGAGTCTGTACTCCCTAATTTAACCTGACAATGATTCTGCACAATGGGCTGGGAGCACCTTGGCAACTCACAGAAGGAACTTTTAGTGTCTTTTCTTTCTGCAAAGTAGCGGAGGGTGGGGGGAGTGAGGAGTGGGCGAAAGAAAAGACCCAAACAACACAGTTAGTCACTGGGGGAGTGTTCACTGTCTGATGTTTTATTTCTGATTATTTCAAATGGAGAAAAAATGCTAACTTTAGAAATAATGTAAGTGGAGATGTCTCTGCAAGACGCATGACTCTGTGAAATCCTGTTTATGGCAACAGTCCCCTGCTGCTCTTGCACCATTTTTTCACCCCCAGCATTCTTGGATGCTAATAACACAAAAAGTATAATAGCATCTCTTGTTGCACCTGATGCTTTTATGAGCTGACATTTTACTCCACCAAAAAAAAAAAAAAAGCTTGTACACATAGAATCATAAAAATGCATCCTTTGCTAAAAAGGTGGTGTTGACTCTGGCCTCAGAAATTCAGCTGCCAATAGCGAAGCTTTGGTATTTAGTTCTCCTACAAGACAAACTTCTTTGTAACTGCTTTTCTAAATGCTCTGTACTAAACTCTGTTCTAGCTGTTTGTTCTATTTATTTCACTACTTACACCAACAAGAAAAAAAGAAAAATCTATCATTATGAAACAATAATACACAATCCAGTGAAAAGTGAGAAATCATTTAGAGACAGGAAGATTGATGGGACAAGAGGTGAAGAAGCCAAAAGATGCTGGTTTTTAACAGAAAACTAAGATGGGCCATTTTTGGTTTTGAAGGTACCACTGCAGAAGTAAAATAATGCAGTGCAATCATCGTTCCCAGGCTAAAACTTCTTTCTTAGAGATGAGAAGCAATACATATATTTAAGAGATTGTGGGTAAGGTGCCCATCCTTTTGCCTTATTCTGAAACTGAAATGGAAGAGATTTTAAGCATCTAGCACAAAGATCTTTACAGAAAAATAACAACATCTCTGCTGATGATTTCTCCATCAGAAATGCTTCATCATTGAGAACATTACTATATGACCTGAAGAATAATACTTTTTTTTCTTTGCCATCTTAGAGACAATCACAATTTGAGAGGTATTTTGTTGGAAATAATTTTTTCACCTCTATAAAATAGCCTTTCATCTTTACTTTGAATAAAAATATAAGAAGAAATATAAAACCTTTCTTGGCCTAACAGGAAAAGGTTTGGAAAAAACACACTTCCTTCACTTTGGCTACCAAAACCATAATATAATAATTGCATTTTTAGACATTTCATTCCAGATAGTAATGTGTTGCAGATCTGACTGTGCAAATTTCTGATTAATGGATCTCTGTCCTTCTCAGTTCTAAATTCAAAAGAGGACAAAAAGTGTAGAAGAGGAATATGTCTTTAGAAGAGACTGTGCGTGGCTGAATCAGGACATAAATTCCTGAAAACTGGAATTCCAGAGCATAATACAGGAAATGTTTGCTGAAAATAAATAAACTGAGGTACACAGAAATAAGAGGTCCACAAACAGTTTCAATAATGACATTAAGTAATAAATCAGTAATAGTTGTTCCTGAACACTAACAATAACATATTATTTCTCCATTGTACTATTTCAGGAATACCTTGGAAACCACAAGATAAGTGTTTTCTGGCCTCATCAAAAAGGTTAGGGTGAAGAACCCTTGTGTGAAAAGTTTTCAGTGATAGAATATGTTTAAAATGTTACAAATGTTTATAAAAGTGCTTCTAGGCATAAAGATGATGACTGAAATCATACACAGGAACAGTTGAAGATCGCTCTTATTGTTAAAGAACTCTTTTCTTGCAAGTTTTTTCTACTTTCATCTCATTTGCCAGAGACATTTTGAAAGAGGACTGCTTCTTTTCTTCCTTGTTTTATGAAAGTGCCTTTGTACATTAGCAAAGTGCTTTAATAACACGCACTTTGTAAAAGTCAAAAGTGCTCTATTACCCATAAGTATAGAAGTAAATAGCACTTGTTTTAATTGAAAACATCAAACTTTTGTAGCTCTAAACACATCAAAGACACATCCATTTGTGCATCTGTTCCAAAAGGTGAATTCTAGTGCTTTTAGACAGACTGCAAAAGAATCAAGCTTATTAGAGCCATGAGAAATTTTCAAATTGAAATGCCTTTCAACCTTCAAGTGGTTAAAATATGGAAATGGTTAATGCACTTAGCATGTGAAGCCACTTTGAAATAGTGAGGGGTTTAACCAATTATCCCCGTCAGCTAAGAAGTGCCAACTGACCACAGTCAGTCTTAGGTCAGTCTGACTTCAAGGTAACATGTAGTGGTTTACATTTTAATGAAAGAGTTTAATCTGTAGGTTAAGTAGCAAAGGGAGATTTAAGCTGTTGTGTTTTACTTTACAGGACCATGCACTCAGCCTGTTGCTGTGGCTTGATTGAAGGACAATATGATTTTGAACCACTGTAACTTGACAGTTCTTCAAGTGTACTTAAACTTTATATACACAGAAAAGTGTAGTGATTTGCTTAGTGTCAGTGTAACAAAACTATTTCTAAACTAATTTATCTTTCATCCTTCAAGACCAAACTTAAATGGCTTGAGGAGTGTCCTATATTGAGCTGGTCAGTTATTAACTTAACCTGAAAGAAGATGATGTCTCACAGTAGGTGTAAAGAAGTGGCCAGAGTGATTTCTGAGACAAACTGAGTTACATTAATAAATCTTTTGAGATCAGATGAGGGCTACTGGCTCTGGTACAGACTGGGGCAAATGATGAACACAATCACACAACCATGCCTTAACAAGTTACCATCTGTCAGCCAAGCCCTGGTAAGTGACTGTGATTAGATTTCATTTTGATAAAAAGCTAATGGAAAGAGGACAAATAAAATCAAAAATCAATCATATCCCCAACCATAAAAATACTAATAGAATTTTAAATATCTGTCAAGGACTTGACGTCCTGTTTTCTACAAGTTTCTTGCCCCTTAAAGGGTGAGTCTACTTTTTCAGAAGCCACCTGTCCACTATTATTTATTTGTATTATCATTTGCCTAGAGGCCTGTGTCAGGACTCCAGCCATGTGGTACCAGCATTACTAGTTATTGTCTTGCTTTGACTGACAAGGGTAGCAATAGTGCTTGAAGCCTTCACAGAGTAACACATTATACATGAGCCCCTGATGTAATTTCCACAGTAGGCCTGCACTATGGCCTTAATGCTGTATGGTGCTTCCATGTGGACAAAGTCCCCTCCACATAAGCTTGGAAGCAGCAGTATGAGGGTCTATGTTGCTGACAGAGAAGGGATGCTGCAGCTGTAGGCAGAGCTGATATCAAAATTGAAGTCTCCCAGTTCTCAAAATATGATTACTACTACTAATTCCATGACCTCTATACCATCAATAGTTAGAAAGCAAAATCTCTAACTCTTTAAAATCGAGCTCAACAGGAAAAATATATTTCTTGTTCAGCAGAATGACTAGCTCTGTAAATGTCTTAGCCTCCTGCTGCTGCACTTGAAGTGTGGGCATGATTAGGTATTATGTGAAGAGTTCTTCTTACTTGTTTTCAAATCTAAAAGTAGAAATGGATCTGTGCAGAGTACAGACACTTTGGAAAAAATTCTGACACCCCAGAGTCAGTAGCCTAATATTCTTTACTTCAAGCAGCCACGTATTTATTCAGGGTATTGCGCACAGCATCTAGAATGTTCAACTGGCACCAATTTTATGATAAGGGGAGCAAGGTGTTGCTAAAAAGTTAAATCACTTTTAGGACCCTTACTTTAAATTAATTTTGAAAGCAGGTTGAGCCCCCAAAAACTCCTTTTGAAATGAGTAGTGAAGGACCGAGTGTTTTCTACTTTCACATAGAAGCCACAGTAAGACATCTGCATTTGGACTTCAGAGCTTAATTTCAGATGCTCTACTTGATAAAATATATTATTAATTTATTATCAATTACCCCTACATAAGGATACAAAGAGCATAAGGTATACCATGTGGCATATCCCATACAGTAGGCAGTTAGGGAAAAGAAAAGATCAAAAAAATAGTGTACACTTTTTTGTGTGCATCCTTTCAATTTTCTTTTCTTGCTTTGTGTCACACCAAAGGTGAGTAATTTATTTAGAAGAATATCTATTTAATGAGTTTAGGTCAACTTGCAGCTAAAAGGCAGTCTGAATTGCACTATGGTGTTCTAGTATTGCTGAAGTATTGTGGCATGGCATCATATCTGAAAGAAATAGTCACAATGGAAGAATTATTGACATGATACATGTAAAGAAAATATTGTAGAAAGATGAAGTGGTCATGGCCAGTTTAGTAAAGGTATGGTGTGGCATAAGTCTACAATTACCTTACAATTTATCCTAACTCATACATACTCCAGTAATTCAAGATAACTTATTAGTAACTGATTGCCAATTAACATTACTAACCTGTAAGTTAAGTCCTCACAGTGTAAGCAAAACAAAGAATTTTCAAAATAAGTTGCCAAACAGCTACAAATGTTTACTCTCCTTTCTCACACCTCCTGCTATTCTCTTTCTACCTCACATTTCATTCTTTTATTTACCCAGTCCACTGTCATACCCTTGTCTTGAGGACTCCTTTCTGCAGAGTAAGAACTATTGTTTCTCATGACTCAATATGCCACAGCTGTGGGCTCAGGGATGCAGGTACAAATCCTTGTATGTCATCAGCACTGAGGACTTGGGCCTGGCATTGAATTTGGAGCAAAGGTGGAATAAAACACACTAGCTTCATCCTAGCATGATTGAAAGGTCAGAGTACACTAAAATCCCGTGAAGCTAGTTGGGGTATTTTAATAGTTAATTGCACCAAGCTGCCTATTTTCCATCTCCTATACTGAAGGCTCTTGCAAGTATATAAATGAACTTACATCTTAGTCGTACCAGTGGTAGGTCTGGCACCTTTATGTGTAATTAGACAATGTATAGCAACTTACCTAGAAGTTACAAAAAAGAGAGTAGTCCCATTTCCCCTATGCTTTGTTTTGTCTGTGATACTTCCCTGGTAGCATGGTTAGCCAAATTCAATTTACTAATTCAGCAGAAAACTGACTGAGGTACTCTTGATCCATTGTATTTTCTCCTGGATCAATGAGCTGGACAGTTTGGAGGGCAGTTAGACAAGCATCAGAGCTGGTAACAGAATGAAGGACTGAACAGCCAGGGAAAGCTACTAGAAGAAGTAGAGGTGGGAGCAGAAGTGAGCCCTTTTTATAAGCTGTAAGCTCTCAGAGGTGCTCAGCTTCTATTGCCTTACCATACATTCAAACCGAGATGGGCTATTTGACTGCTGAAACACTTTTTTCTTTCCTTTGGTGGTGGTGTGGTGGGTGCAATACAAAAGAGAAAGCAAGCAAAAACGTGGTGTGAATCAGCTCTTGGGCAATCAAGATCCTAAGCTGCTGCAGTTCTTTCTGCTGGAGGTCTGCCCATAAACTCCACAACAGAGGGCTGTGCTACTAATCTTAATTTCATATTTGCAGTAGACTGGGAATATACACTCTGAAGTTACCCTTCTGTCAGCGTGTGGTGCATTGTTAAGCCTGTTTCTGGGTATAACAGTACAGGTATTTCTGAGTATAGAGCCATGACAAGCCTGTGAAAGCAAAGGTTTCTTGCTCTGACTGTAGAATGAGCACCTCAGAGCACTCAGGTTGTTCCAGTCTCCAAGATCCAGGTGAAACATTTGCAGACTGCTCCTCCCCAAGGGAGAGAAAAACCAAAGCTCCCAAAACAAAGATAACATTGCATAGCACCTGTCAGAAGGCAGCCATAGCAAGCTCTTCAGAGACTGGAAGGGGAATTTGCTGGTGAGGAACTGCTCCCATCATCCCTGTGAGATGTGAGCAGGGAGGCTGGGAGCTGGGGAAGGAACCTTAGGGAGGCTGGGAAGCTGAGTTCATACCAGATTGTCTGGCAGGTTCATGATGATAAGAGATATGAGGCCATGCCAAGACACTGGCCACCTCAGTGCCAGGGCAGGACTGTGGGAAGCTGGATGTCAGCACTCCTGAGACAGGTGCTGATGGCCCAAGCTGGGCTGAAATTGACTTCTTGAAGGCAGGGGCAGGGATGGTAAAGTCTGTTGGTGCCCTTGGGGCATTAACTATACTAGTCTTTGCACAAGTCCACATCCTTGAGAAAATAACCCCCAAATCAAACTGATAAACCCTGAAAATGCTGCCCAGAATTTTTTCTCCTTGAAGGGAGAAAGCCCAGTGATGCCTAAACCCCACGTGCCATTTTGCCAACCTTATAGGTTTTCTCCAGGATGGTCCATCCTTGTTCCACCTACGCCTCCTGAGACAGCTACTGGTTTTCAAAACTCTTTGTTACTCAGAAATTGCAGCAAAGTGGCTTTAAAATTGATTCTTCAGTTTCCTGTGTGCACACATACATGTTACTTACCAAGGCAAATGCTAATTGCAAGATATCAGAGTAATTGTCAGGAGTGTGGGACTTAATTTTCTACTATGTGGACATCTATGTTGGTTGAATATATTAGAGTTGTCATGCTTTAAATGTCAGCACCATTTTAACATCTGTAGAAGTCTGTAGAATTAATGATGAGAGAGATTCTTACTGTAAATGTATTGGAAATGGCAGCATTCAGTTACCTGTAAATGTTAAAACATTGTCTACTCAGAGCTGACAAAGACAATCAGTAGATGCATGCTTTGGTTTGTCAGACGTGCAGCCCCTGAAGACCTGTTCCAGCTCACTTTGTGTTTATCTGAATGTTATTCATGGTGCCAAGAGGAGCCATCTGGCCCAAGATTATAGTGACTTCTGCCCTTGGGAAGAGATGGGGGAAACTGTAAATGCCTCAAGATGATCTGAGGGGGCTGCAGTCACTGGTGCTCTGGGTGGAGGTTGGTGTGTGAGCGCTGTGGAGGTGTGCCCTGTAGTGGCCTGTTCAGAGAGGTGGCAAGAAAGCTGTTGTAAAGGCTTTCGAGGAAGGATAACAGGGTGAGCTGCCCTGCTGGGAAGCAAAGGCAGAGCAGGTACATGGGCTCCTCTCCAGGGGTGTCCTGCTAATATGCAAACAAAAAGAGTTTTAATGCTTCTGTACAACCTTCCAAATGATGAAAAATGTCAGTGTTCCTAGAGCTAAGTAATTTATGTACTTTCATGTAAATATCTTAATTATTTTAGATTGTATTGGGTAGTGGAGAATAGCCATCCGTCTGTATCATTCAGAACCAGTGCAGATTTCTTTGAGTAATTTCCGGTAGTTACAGACTGTCTTGACAGGATAATTTGTGTTTGAATTTTATCAATTTCTTACCATAACTTGCAGGTCACTACTGAAATGGGCTCTTCCACACTACACATGAAAGGAACCCAGACCCCTCCTGAATTCAGAGTCTGAATATGCAGCTGGCTTCTTTTACATCCCAGAAAGATGCTTCCACTAATTATCTTATTTGTGCTTTATGTAACAGCCCTTAAAGTAGCTACTGAAGATAGTGCATCTGCCACTGAAGACTTAATGATTGAGTTTTAGACTTGGACAACAAAGATGGCACTGCAGCAAAAATCCCCAGATGTCTTTAGAAAACAAACATAGAAAGGTCACTAAACAGAATTCACTACACAGGCAAAGAAATATTTTTTCCTAGTTTTCATTCAAGTCCCACTCATTTTTTCCTACCACTGAAACAACTTACAGACTATTCTCACAGAACATAAGAAGTTTTATTAATTTAAAACTCTTCTGAATCTAGGGAGGTGTACAAATATCCTATCCCCTCTCCTCTTTCAACACACCCCTGACAACAAATCTCTGTGATTTTTCTTCCAGGAGGTTGTGTAAGAAAACACTTTGAAAAAAGTTGTTAGACTTTTATATGGTTATTTTATGTGTGCATTTCACTTTGCTGCAGGCAATGGCAGAAGAAAAAGAAATCAATCCATATTTGTGCGGAATGAAAAGATGAAAAGAAAAAAAAACCTCTTCCAAAATAATTAGCTGTGTGGTATAAGGAATGGAATCATCAAAAATACTTGACTTTTCCCCCTGCTGCTGCTGCTACTGAGCCCTTAAAATACCCAGACACATTAAGAAAAATAGTTAGGAAGGTTTATTTTGGGAAACAGGCTGTTCTTGTTCTGGAGACAAGTAAATGCTAGCCTTTTTCTGAAGCCTGAAACCTCCCTAGTTCCAATTTAGGAGTGAGTGCTTTAAAATGCAACTGAAGCCAAAAATAACATAGCAAGGCATTTCTTTAGACAAAGATTAAATCAGTCAACCATTCATTCAGCAATGGCTTTAAATGTGTCTACAATAGCCACAGCTGAAACGTTTCATGCATCTGTGTCTGTATCTATGGCACATTTGTATATGCATATGTAAATACAGAAATACATGTATTCACATAAACATTTGCATTTGTGTAACTGTGTATTCACATGAACATACATGGTAAATGTGGTTAATCTTGCATCTCTTCCAAAAGGCTGAAGAAGGCTCTAGAAGACACAGAAAGGACATGTACTTGCATTTGGTTTGGCCAGAATATACTTGAAAAATAGTTTATTCAAAATGTGAGGACTTCTGAATGACTTAAACATACAACCTTACCACGACAGTGCATTAACAGTGGGTAACTCCAGCAGGAAAGATTAATATTGCTTATAAAAAGCCTGGTGTAGAATGTTTGTTGTGCTGCCAACAACACTGTATAGGAGGTGATTTTTTGGTGCCTGGCAATGATTTTTGAACAACGTACTGTGTAATCATTGTCTACAATGCACTTTTTTCTACCATAAAACCTGTAGAAGGAATAATATGGCCCTCATTTTTTCTCAGGCTTCTAAGGAGAATTCTAAAATATATACCTCATGCCAGTAGTCCATAAACTCCAGTTGTGCTAAGGCACTGTGCAGCCTGAGACTACCAAGATCAATAAAATCATTGAACCCACAAATATTTCTACAGCTATAGTTCTGTGAAAAGTTAGAGAAGCATATATATCTATATGTAGGAAAAATAGACAAAGAGGCTGTCGTTGGTAGGAGGAGCAAAATCTGCTGGGTTTAGAATGTAAGACAGTGAACTGCAGAAATGTGATGTTAATGGTTTCATGCCAGAGCAGTATAAATTCAAGAGATGCAATACATTCAGGAAATGGATTTAAGGAGGATGGATGAGTGGCTCTGGCAATTGCTAATAAGACATAGAATGTTTCCTTCTGAGGTCACTGATTTTACTCCATTTCATTATCAATTATTAAATATCTCTTCCTCTTATTAGTAGTTTACATTGTTTTCACATGAGGGACGCCATTTGGTGTCCTATGCGAGGTGAATTGTTGATGATGAATCAGGCTCAAAGCAGAGTGGTGTCTGTAACAGGAAAATTATTGTTACATCAGTAGTAGATTGCACTGTGTCCTGACTGTCAGGAGTCTCAAGAAGAAGGGCAAGGTCTATGTAGGGGTCTAGAGCTTGATTATTTTTTTTTTTCTCTCTCTTCTTGTATCTGCTATACTGCATCAATGAGAAAGATGGGTCTAGGTTTTTCCACCAGCCTGTTACTTCTCACATGCAATAAACCTCTTCCCAGCATGGTAGCAGGGAGTGTATTAGGTGGTCAGCAGTTGCCTCTTTACTCAGGCATGCTTACATCTAGGACCACCTTACCTTATGAAATAAGAATAATTAATTTTAGTTTTTCTTCTTAATCACAACAGCAGCTTAAATTAGAATTTAAGAGATTGAGGTGCAAAGAAGGGATTGATCATGTCATAATGTTAAAAAAATAACAAAGAAAAAGCCTAAACTACTTCAATACTGATATGGAAAAAAAGAGCACATTTCAGTTCCTTTTTCCTCACGGAATTCCTTATTTAAGAGAAATTCTCTGGGGTTCATTAGCAAAAATACAGATATTTCCAGCAAGTCAGTCCTCAAACAAATAGTTTTCCTTCTGAACAGATATGGTATATTCTTCATGTTGCTAAAGGAGGAAAAAAAAAGATTAAATATTACTGAGATGTTGTAAGCGAGCAGAAAATTCAAAGCACAATCATAAGGTGCAGTGAATCTCTCTAAAGGACCTGATGAAACTCTGAGGCAGTGAAAAGTTATCTGCCTTTTGTGGATGTGGATGGGGTGGGGTTTTGGATACACCTGTGCTTGTGCATGATATTTCTGTGCTCAGCCTTTTCCTTATTCCATTCTTCTTGCACCTTTGCTGTTGGAGCAGCTTGTATAATTGCCTTTTAACCAGTTGCAGTCAGAGAGAAATAAGTTGGCTTAAAAAGTTTGAAAACTAAGTGTTTCTTGAGGTTGTCCCAACTATAATGAGATAATTATAAGAAGAGATTATCTGCTGGAAGATATGAAGAGATTGTTTTCAGCCCTTGGGGGTAGGGATGAGAAAGGGGCATAACAGGCAATCCTGCTGTTTGCAGAGCATGTTTGCCTATGCCAAGAGAAAATTATGGATGATCATCTTCTGAAATTTGCTGCCTAGTGGATCTGGATATAAGGATTTTGGGGAAGACAGTAAATTGCACCTGACAGTTATATTTATAGTCTTTGACTCTGTTCAGATTGTGTTGTGAACATCAAAGGCAAAGAAAAGCAATGGTTGAAACACTGGAAAGCCTGAAGGAAAGTCACTAGGACTGACCAAAGGAAGGGGAAAAAAATACATGTTGATTATCTGGACTATACTTAGAAATTGCTTTATGTAAGAAAAGGTCTTCAGGATTACATTTTTGCCCAATTAGCTGTATTGCTAAACCCTCTCTTTCATCAGATTTTCCATTTTCGAGACTGGTAGGTCACCTCTGCAGCACTTTCCAGCTCCTTGGTGTCTGTGGCTGAGCAATGATTTTGCTTCCTTATTCATATCTCCCGTGGTGGCATACTGAAGGCCTCAGGATCCAGGCAGCACATGCTTCAGGCATGGAGGAGGTCCTATCCAGCCACAGGATTTATCACCAGACAGCCCTTGAAGATGCACCCCCAGTGCAGAGAGGTGGCTCTAAGCTTGGTGTGGTTTAGCCTTGAAGAACTTCTGGCTTGCACAGAGCTTTGTAGTGGGACATGTCTTCTTCTCTTTGGAGGGGTGTTTTCAGAGAGAAATAAGCCTCATTGCCAAGCACGATCAACCTTCGTTCCAACACACTGAACTGGATATAGACTTTTCTGGACTCCTCTAACTCATTTTATGGCACAGGTGGTGCAGTGAGCCTCAGAGCTCCTTTGAAAGCAGATGAGCATTTAAAAAAGCAGAAAACTTTGAAAAAAAAGTCCAAATCCTTTACACTTCTGGAATCAACACTCCAGCAGGTAAGCAACAAAGCTACTTAAGGTAAATCTATACTCTCGTACACTTGCACATCTCCCCCAGTTTAAATAGGCTGCTTAATGACAGTAGCAAACATAAACAGCCTTAAACCTGCTACAGATTTTTTTAGAGTAATGAGTGAAAACTTGTATTTATTTCCCTCCTGTGTAGCCTATTTTATTGTGTTAAACTCTGAAACACAAGAATAGAACTTCTAATACAATACCTCATAACCAGTATCTACAGAGATTGTTTTCCTCTCCCCCTTTTAATCACCTTCCCAGTGCAAGAGGAATGGAGCGCTTTTTTCAGCTAGAGATTTTCTTCATCCTAAATTATAATAATATATCTGCTGTATTTGAAATTGAAGTGACAGACTGCTTCCTTTTAAAGACAGTACGTCTCCACAATAAGAAACGGTTTCACAGGAAGTCAAGGACTATATATCTGTTGTGCTGGGAAAAGCTTTGTACCCATTTATTGTAATTTAAGGGCATCCCTGCAAAGTTAGCTTCTCTGAAAAATTTAGGAGTCAGCTTTTTGAAAGGAAGGATGTGAAACCAACACTGCTCCTTTCTGGTATGCCTGTTCCAAGATGTTAGTGGCTGGTCTTGTGATCATATGAAAATTATGAATAACTTCAAGCACCAAGACAAATGAAATCTGGTTTCCTAGGATATGCATCTCTGGTGGCTTGTGAGCTCTGTGATATTTCTTCCTAAACCTGGGCTTTTTAGAAGGACTATCTCCTTGTCCAAGTCGATTCTCTCTGGTGTTGAGTAAGGGTTACTTACTCAAGTTCATAATGTGCATAACTTTATTTGCCCAGTTAGTGTTACTGATACTTTGATGCTACCTTCATAGATACATTTAGTGATATGTGTAAGTCTTCACAGGATTGGACCTACCCTCGGCATTTGTGAATCAATACTCTTATTTATCACTTTTTCTGGCTCATTCATCAGTAAATCTTGATGTGCCCTTTATTATTTTGGAAACACAAACAACTCAGTAGGGACTGTATCTCAAAAGAAAAGGTATGTGCGTGTTTCTTCTAAAATTAACACATCTGTTTCTGGCTCAGCAGTTGACTGCCAAAAACACTGTTGAAGATAATCTGGAGGGGAACTTACTTACAAGTACTTACTGCAGCCTTTTTCTCACCTGGGAGTCTGATCTACCTCTTTTTTCTGTAGGCTATTTTCATTAAACCTGTAGTTATCTATCTCCCTTATGTCAGATTTGTTTGAAACTGGCCAATCTTTTAAAGCATTGAGGTTAAAGTTGTATGAAATCTAAGTAGGTAAAGAAAGAAGCATGCAATGAGTTGGTTTTTTATGATACATATGGTTATGTAAACATTTAAATAGATACGAGTTGCTCACCTGAGACATGATTGAACTGAACAGGAGATGCTGGCTTTGCATATAGGCACATTCATTTTTATATATTAAATAATTACAATAATTAAAAAAACCCTCTAAATCTGTGCACAAACAATAAATAACTACATGATGTGATTCTTTGAAAATGGACATTACCTTCCTGCCCTCTAAAACCCATAAATGATTGCATATAAAATATTTAAATTAGCTTTAAGGAAATTATTCTTGTTACTCCAGTAAAATAATCATAGGATCAATATTTATCTTTTAAAAAATGTTAACTTGTTTTGAACAGTCAGGTTTCAATTTTAGTGTGAAATTCAACCCATTTCCAGACATAAATATAACTTGTCATATTCTCATCTTCAGCTGATATCTGGGGCCACGTCTGCTTTTGATATCACACCTTCATCCACAGCACAGGAAAGTGTGTTATAAATAATAGAGACTTCTCAGAACCTTGATGTACAGTGAGTGTATGCTCAGCTGATACCAAGCGATTGATAGGCTTTTACTGCCGTGTATGGCTGTTCCAACTCATCTTAGGAAGGAAGATGGACTGTCAGTTCTACCTTTTTTTCTTTCCTTTTTTTCTAACACATGAATCTTTTGTTTTTTTCCCTTTAATGTGTGGTCTTTATTACATATTGTCTGTTGAATAATTTCTTTGAAGCTATCATGACCTGAAAAGTGCATATGCCCATATGCCAATGTGGATTTTGGATCCCTGTTCTTTGTGTTTCTTACTCTGGATGTATAGACCACCTGGTGAGTTTTGATCCCCAGATGAGCTGATAAGTCCTAGGGTCAGGTTGCTGATGCACATGCTTAAGATTATTTATACCACAGACACAAAATTGTGCTGCTATTTCTCCTTATTAATGGTCAGTATGGAAATTCATTAGGGTACCTTCAGAACAAAGGATCTTAAATGAAGTGAAACAATAGAGAGTATCTCAAAAATAACTAATGACTCATGCTCTTGCATTTATTCCTCTCAGTGTTCCCCTCCAGATTATCTTCAACAGTGTTTTGGCAGTCAACTGCTGAGCCAGAAACAGATGTGTTAATTTTAGAAGAAACACGCACATACCTTTTCTTTTGAGATACAGTCCCTACTGAGTTGTTTGTGTTTCCAAAATAATAAAGGGCACATCAAGATTTACTGATGAATGAGCCAGAAAAAGTGATAAATAAGAGTATTGATTCACAAATGCCGAGGGTAGGTCCAATCCTGTGAAGACTTACACATATCACTAAATGTATCTATGAAGGTAGCATCAAAGTATCAGTAACACTAACTGGGCAAATAAAGTTATGCACATTACAAACTAGCAAGATCAGTCTTTTTAGATTCCACAACTAGTAACTGAAAATACCTGCTGCTGTTCAAGAGATAGCCATTTCTCTTCAGCTGCTTTCAACCTAAATGAATTGAACGGTAATTTTGGAGAAAGTTTTCAGGCTCCTCTCTTTAAGAACACATAATTGAGCTGAAAATGTCAAAAGGACAGAGGCAAAATGGTAAAAAACACCACAGTGTCTTCTTTGCAAAAATAAATTAAGGGATCTTCAGAGTCTTGTGTTCTTTTCATTTCAGTTAATAGTTAAAAGACAAGTTAATATGTTTTAGAGAAAAGTATCAACAGTTCATGAGGACACCCGGTATTAAAAATTAATACCATTACAGAATTGGCTGATGCAGTTCCCAAGCCATTCTCCATGATATTTGAAAAGTCATGTCAGTCAGGTGAAGTCCCAGGTGACTAGAAAAGGGGAAACATTGCAGTCATCTTTAAAAAGGGTGGAAAGGATAACACTGGTAACTACTGACCTGTCAGCCTCACCTCTGCCTGGGAAGATCATGGAATATATCCTCCTGGAAGCTGTGTTAAGGCACATGGAGGACAGGGAGGTGATTCAGGACAGTCAGCATGGCTTCACCAAGGGCAAGTCCTGCCTGACCAACCTAGTGACCTCCTGTGATGCAGTCTGGTGACTACATCACTAGACAAAGGAAGGGTTACAGATGTCATCTGTCTGGACTTGTATAAAGCCTTTGACACTTCCACAACATCCTTCTCTAAATTGAAGAAAGATGGTTTGATGAATGGACTATTATATGAATAAGAAATTTCTTGGATGGTCACATCCAGAGAGTAATGGTCAATGGCTCAGAATCCCAATAGACATCAGTGACAAGTGGTGTCCTTCAGCAGGTATTGGGACCTGTGCTATTTGATATCTTCATTCATGACATAGACAAAGGGATCGAGTGCACCCTCAGCAAATTTGCAGATGACCAAGATGAGTGGTGCAGCTGCTATACCTGAAGGATGGGATGCCATCCAGAGGGACCTGGGCAGGCTCAGGTAGGCCCATGGGAATCTCATGGAGTTTAACAAGACCAAGTGCAAGGTGCTGCACCTGGGTTGGGGCAACCCCTGGTATCACGACAGGCTGGGGGTTTAACAGATTGAGAGCAGCCCTGCTGAGAAGGGCTTGGGGGTGCTGGTGGATGAGAGGCTGGACATACCCAGCAATGTGCACTCACAGCCCAGAGAGCCAACCATAAAAAGCAGCATGGCCAGCAGGTCGAGGGAGGTGGTTCTGCCTCTCTGCTCCGCTCTGGTGAGACCCCCACCTGGAGTGCTGCATCCAGCTCTGGGGTCCCCAGCACAGAAAGGACATCAGCCTGTTGGAACAAGTCCAGAGGAGGGCAACAAGTTGATCAGAGGGTTGGAGCACTTCTCCTGTGGGGAAACAGTGAGAGAACTGGGGTTGCTCAGCCTGGAGAAGGCTTTTAGGTGACTGAATTGCTCCCTTCCAGTACTTGAACGGAGCCTAAAAGAGAGATGGAGAGGGACCTTTTACAAGAGCATGTGATGACAGGATGAGGGAGAATGGATTTAAATTGAAAGAGAGTAGGATTAGATTAGATATTAGGAAGAAACTCTTTATTGTGAGGGTAGTGAGGCGCTGGAACAAACAACCCAGAGAAGCTGTGGATGCCAAATCCCTGGAAGTGTACAAGACCCAGGTTGGATGAGGCTCTGTGCAATCTGGTCTAGCGAAAGGTATCCTTCCCATGGCAAGGGGTTGGAACTAGATCATCTTTAAGGTCTCTTCCAACCCAAACCATTCTATGATTCTATGACTGAAAACTAACAAAAATGACTGAATGTAAGCAAAAGTTCTTCAGTGAATTTTAAAAATAAGTGGGGCAGAGGTTATACACTGCCTCCAGGAAATCCATGCTTCTGGGACAATTCTGACTCTGCCAGGATCAATGGCAAATTGCCACACAATTCAGATGTGTGAGTGTCACAATCTTACAGTCTTCTAAGATCTTCAGTATTCTGGGACCATTTGAGGAACTTTTCTGAGGCTGTCAATGACAGAGAACGTACAGGGTGGGATATCTTCCTGTTGGTGGTACTGATGGATAAACTGGATGGAGCATGGATTTTTCTTCATTGAAAGCCAGGATCTCATTAGCTGAACACCAACATTATGAGATATCTGAAAAGAAGTGAGTGACTCCATCCCTGACAAGCTGGTTGATGCTATGGTGATGGAGGCTGGATTTTAAGCCACACTACAAAACCAGAATCTTGTGTTCCTTTAGGACTGGCCCACTCATGTAGTCCTTACCACAGTTTTATTATCACCAAAGCCATTTTTTGCTGTCCCTTGGTTTGTGTATGAGTTTGTGGCCTGATCCATGACCCACCTGCACTGAGTGTGCCTGTGATCACCCACACAGCTCTTGAGCTGAGAAATGTGGCATGAGGCATGAGGCCACTGATTATAGAAGTTCAGTGCCCAATAAAATGAACGACTCATTATTACTTGAACTGCTACATGCCCTCCCTGCAGCTGCTGTGGTGGATTATACAAGGCTGTTGCTGACATTTTAAAGAAACTAGGGCAATTAGGGTCTGGATTGAAAACCACAGTAATGGCTGGTGGGCTAACTGGTGACTTTTCTCAGTCCCAACCACTGTTGTCTGTCCATAGTGAGGCAAAATGCAGCAGTAAGGGACTGTGAGTGAAATAAGAACCAAACCTACAGGTCTGTAGAGCAGATGGAGAGAGAAGGAAAAAAAAAATCTTTCAAGTCTTTAGTTATCAAATATTTTCAAGAACTTCACCATCTCGTATGGGACTGATTAATATTAAATCTGGATTCTCAGATTAAAAAACAAACCCTCTTGGAACCTTCCCTCTTGATAAGTCTGTTTTGCTTCCTGAGTGCTTGTTTGATTGAAATTTAAGCCAGTAGAAAAGAATCTTTGCTTATCAAAGCCCTCCTAGTACTTAAAGTTTTTTAAATAGGTATAGATTTAGGCAGTGATCAGTCCTAAAGCAGCTACACAGGGGAAGAGACCACATAAAAACATGTATTCTACAACTTCTGTAGTTCTCTGACCTTACTGCCAGCTTTCCTCCCATGACACCTGTCTTAAGGGAAGGACAGGACACAGACTGAGTTCATTGTTTATGAAGAGTGTCGCAAATATGTTGCGGATTTTGTGTTTTAGGGATTTTGTTGGGTTTTTTCTTTTTTTTTTTTTTTGGAAGTGCAAAAGAGAGGCATGGAAAGCAATGTGCTTCTAAAACTGCTTGTCCTTTATGATGCACATAAGGAGCTCTGAAATCCTATCATAGTCTATTTCTAGAAATTTGATTTTTAAACAGTCAGTAAGGAGTGTGAAGTCTTACGGTCAATATTCAGTAGCTTTAAGGTAGGATCTGTTTTGAGATTTCAGTGATCAATAGGAACTTAATCCAATTTGCAAAGTCACCATTTCCTGCAACTTGATAGATCCAGGTTATTTGGATCTGTAATGGCTAGGCCATGTGCCTATGAAGCAGCTAAAATACCTATAGTATGATGAAAAGAGAAAGTTTTGCATTTTTAAATAGACACGGGGGGAAAAGACTGATCAATGTTTGCTTGCTGCTTTATCACAGTGGAATGAAAAAATATGTGTTGAGATTTTAGTAGTTGATGTGAAAGCACAAAGGGTCATTCTCCACACCTTTGTATTGTATAAGTAGATGAATCACATGTGCTTGAAGTAGCTGTTGGACCATGGTATGGAGACATGATGCCTAGAGGACCTGATGCAATCTTTGCCTTGTTTATGAAGCTTCTATCATTATGTCTAAAAAAAAGCTACCTCTTTTGTTCTCTTTCTTATGTACCTCATAAAATAGAGAAAATTGCATGTAAAAGGGAAATTCTGATCTGGAAAAAAATTCAAAATAAATAAATATCCCAAATTCGATCTGTTTTTCCATGCAAATAAATACTTTGTTTTAGTTTTGATTATTTAACACATGATATTGGAAAAGTAAAACAATATTAAACAAAATCAAAGAAAAGGGTATTTGTAAAAATTTTTCTCCCAAGTCTCAAACACAGTATTCAAAGATTGTCCAAGCCTTTATTTCTAGGCTGTTTTTTTCCAAAAAAC
The DNA here is from genome assembly GCA_013389985.1 of Dryoscopus gambensis. Lineage (NCBI taxonomy): Eukaryota > Metazoa > Chordata > Aves > Passeriformes > Malaconotidae > Dryoscopus > Dryoscopus gambensis. Next base: position 47,521 of record WEIT01011739.1, read on the forward strand.
TCTTTATCATACAACAAATTCATTTCTAAAATATGCTGATATTTCAGCATCCTGTATTTTGACAGAACTCAATATGACTCAAGAGAAGTGGCCTGAAAAACAGGCATTTGTGTGACCTAATATCATAATTACAGCAAGAATTGAATAATGAATCCCATGAGCTCTGCAAAAATGTAAGAGAAATCATTTAAATGGCTGACTCAGTCTCTCTAACACACTCCTATCACTTACCAGGGCTTTGTTATGGGACTGTGGTTGGAAGCATGAGGGGATACACTGGCCTTCATGTCCATCTGTACTTTGCTCCGTCTGGCCTGGGGGACAACACACACTCACCTGGGGGGTTCCAGAGTACTCCTGAGGGAGATCCTCTACTCTGCAATACCTGTAGAGAAAATAAGACATCGCCAATGCATACACCCACTCTGGGTACAGAAACAATGTTTAGTTTTGCAGATAAAGTTATCCTCCACATATCTCTTCCTTTTTTTCAAGCATTTAACTATTTTTGTATTGAACTGATGTGAAATTACATGAGCTTGGATAATGTGAATAATGCAATGAGATCTAAGACAAACACATGAAAGGAGCTTATTTTTCATGTCAAACAATTCTTTATTTTTTATGGTACAAATTAAAAGTGACAGATCTGAAGCTGTTAAGAAATACACAAAGTGCAGCTTTACTGACCATACAGATATTGCTCTAGATTAAGTACAGTTTTTGTCAGTTTTTTTTATTTTTTATTTTTTTCATGTTAAGCAACCTGTGCAGATAAATCAGCTTTGGTTTCAAAGTCAGAGTAGTAAGGAGCTTTTAAATATCCAGTTTGTTTTCTTGGTCACAAGTCCACCATATCCACTCCTTTTTTATTTATTCATATTTTTAAACAACACAATGCAGTCCATATTGTACTGCCATCTTTCCCCCTGCATGCTCCATGCATGGAAAACCAGATCTCTTTGCAGTGCTTCATAAGTGACCCTGGTGACCATTCTGTAGATTATAGCACATAGGACAAAAATAATAATAATAGTAATAATAATAATAATTAATAATAATAATAGTAATAATATCACTTTTTAACAATAAATAAACAAATGTGCCCCACATAGTCTCAAGTTGGAAACAAGCAAACCACGTGACAAAAAGCTCATTACAAAATGTTTTCCAAACA
>WEIT01011739.1:49273-60543 GCA_013389985.1 Dryoscopus gambensis
ACAAAATCAGAACAGTAAGTGAACCCTTGGTTCATTATTCAAATAATATTTTTATATATATATATATTTTTTAAAAAAATCAATTATCAACAAATTGGAAAACCATTAAACCTTCACATATGACCTAAGAGACTTTTGTTTCATTTGCTGGTAGCAATCTATCTTTTAGTCACATGCAAAATTAAAAGGTATTCAAATGTTATCAATACATGAAAATTGTTTACAAATGGGAACCAGAAATGTTGCCAGTAACAAAATAAAACAAAATATTTATGGCCCCCCCAAATATGTATGACTCACACATAATTTATCTTCCTAAGAATCTGTTCAGGCACCATTTATGCCTCATAGCAAAAATTTGTGTATAGAAAAATTAATATGAGAACCATTAAAACACTTTATAAAGAATTTACAAAACATAATACAAAATTAGAAAACTGTAAAAAAAAATCACTGCCCATGAATGGTTTTAAGACTGTGGGATGAGCATTATTTTTTCTTCTGTGCTGGCAATTTATATTTATTTTACATTTTCACTGTCCTAGTTATATCCTTCTGATATGTACTTTGGAACAGAAAAGAGCTTATATAACTGCTGCCAGCATATTTTTAAACATTTAGTATCTTTCATACAGTGTTTAGTTAAATTTTCTTCTTGAGATTTTTCTTCACAGAATTTAGAGCAGCCCCTGGGAGAATTGGAAATTTAGTTTTTAGGGAAAGAATGGTTGATGGTTTTGTTTCCAGGCTGCTGACGGTGGGGATGGATTGGGGGAGGGTATGGCCGTAAGGATGACTGAACATGTAATTGTGTATGTGACATTAATGACTGGGTGTGTTCTGAAGTGTTCTGGAGACATGGGTAAGATGTCAGTAGTGACTGCTTCCAAATATGATTTGTTGATCCCTGCTTTCCTGTTGGCTTCTGGATGGTGGTCTGATTGTTACGTACATTGAACTGCGGCCCCAACTTTAGGGCTGTTTGCTATAGACAACATAGATATTTCTGTGGATATGGGTATCTATGGAGAGAGAGGGTAAAAAGAAGACGCAGAGGGCCAGATGTTACTGTGAGACTCTCTACTTTACATGCTCAGCTTGGATAAATCATCTTTTTTGTCTCTTACAATTTGCCTGTGGTTACTGAGGTATTTATTCCCATCAGCAGTTATTTATATATCAACAGCTGAAAAAGAGTCATTAACAATTGTCACTCTCCTCTTCATAAAAGCAATACTGAAAATATCCTTAAACATACCCTGCTGAAGCTTAAAGTCTAAAATGCATTTGCTGGACATGAGCCCATCCTGGAGTACTGGATCCTCAGTGTGGTCCAACACTGACGTTTGAGAGTGCTCACATTTAGAAGCAGCTTCTGGCCCAGATGATGGTCTCTGAAATCTTAAAGCTCCACTAACCATGCAATAAATACCCCATTTTACAAGGCAAATCCCATTAATAAAATACTGAGGGCCAGATTCAAAGCCTGGTGAAATCAATGAAAGTCTGTTTCTTTCATTAAGTTTTGGATATAGCCTGGAGTTCTTGATAATAAGAGAAGTGTTGTTTGAAGACTCCATCACCTCAGGAACATTCTTCCACATCCTAAGTAGATTACCAAAAATCCAGCACAACCATCCTTAGGTCAAGGAATGCAATCAGGAGTTATACCAGCAGAATTTTACTCTAGCATCTTTACAGTGAGCTGAACCAAATATCTGATGTTATCTTTTGGGAAGACCTGATCAAGATGCAGCTTCTATCCTAACCGTGGGCTAAATCCCAAAGGCTTGAGCATAACTGACCTGAAAATGAAGATTGCAGATGACATTCACAGGTGAGCCCATACCCCATCAAGAACCTGCAACATCTTTCTTTCCCTCTGAGCCTTGGTATGCTTTTAGGTTCAATGACCATAGTATTTTAGCAGATGCTTGGCCAATCAGAAAGGAAGCCACAGAGATAAACTGTCTTTAAAGAAAAATCAGTTCACCTGAATCATATTGCAGGTAACCACCTTATATAATCAAGGGATATTCACTGGTTTTCCCTGTGTCCCAGTTGCTTAGTCTAGCCAGTGGCCACAGCAAACACCTGCAGAAGCACATCCTCCTACTGAAGAAGTCAACAGGGCAAGCATCAGTATGACATAAAAATAGAAAGCCAGAAGGAACTAAGCACTAACATCGAAACTGTCCATAGTGATGTAACGATCAAAACATCCTCATAACTTCTCAGCCTGTCCATTTGTTTTCATCAGAACCTCAAGACATTTCTTTGGCTAGCAGACTTTGGAGAGAAATTGCTTCAAATGGAACCATAATATTGATGCAGTACTGTATCAAGTGTGCAGTTTATATTTATACTACAAAACGAGTTTTGGTAACCTCGCCAGGTTCACGGCCAAAGGACAGAGAAATCTCAAGCTACACATTTGACAAAAAGCACAATGTTCAGTGTGGGCTTGATAGTACATCGGACATAATCCTAATTCTTCTTTGTCCTCTATTGCATTTCAGCATATCAATATAAAAAATTTCCCTTTTCTTTTTAAAATTCTTTACACAGTACTGAGTTTGAGGGGCTTGGGGAAGGGGTGGAGAATGCGCTGGAGGGAGGAGGCAGCAAACAGAATCAGAAAAAAAAAACCAAAACAACAGAAAAAGAAATGCAAACCAAGACATACACCCTTAGAAGAGAAATACCAAACCCCACAAATCACAATAAAAAGTAATTATTTTTGGCACCCAAACACTAGGAGATTGCAAAACTGTTGACAAAAAGAAAAGAAAATGAGGTGACAACTATGGAATGGCTTTGTACACACCTGCAGGGGGTACAAACAAGGATGAGAGAAATTAATCCTGATTTTTTCCTCTTTTCAAAATACAAATGTAAAAATCTGTAACACAATTTTACACTCATAAAAGAGTAGACTAACAATCTAGTTTGCAATGCCATGTTTCTGACTTTGGTTAATAGTTTTCATAGTGAATCAGCACTTGATACCTGAAAGGCTACAATCACTCCTCCAGGTGGCAGGCTTGTATTCTCTTTTAAACAGATAAAAGTTTTTCTTTTTTCTTTCTTTTTTTTTTTTTGTTTGTTTTGTTTTTCCTTAAAATGTGTTCATATTTTCATAATATACAGAAAAAATTAAGCAGTTATTTGGTTTACTTTAAGTCCATTTAAAAAAACTGGCTTTTTCAGGTTTTTTTGGGAACTAATTCTACCACACACACACTAAGTGTTGTGCATTTTTTTTGTTTTGTTTTGTTTGTTTTTTAAATAGGAAAACACATGGACATTTATAAACTGTTCTGTCCTTCTTGTAGTTTTCTCAGTCTTTTACTTACAAGGGTGATGAATAGGTATTTTCACAGAGTTCAAATGGACACATTTTGGTTGGTGTGGGGTTTTTTCCTGTGTGATTTGGTTTTGTTTTGTTTTGTTTTTAGGAGTTTTCTTCCAGAGAGTCTGTTAAAGGCTCCATAGGAACTGCTGTCGCGGGCTCGTGTTGTTTCAAACGTTTAATTGTGTTCTTCAGTGCTTGCCTCTTATTGCAGAACCAAACTCTAACTACTTCCCGGTCATAGTTCAGTTTCTCTGCAATCTCTGTCATTTCTTGCCCAGAGGGATGCGTGTTCTTCTCAAAGTGGGCATTCAAGATTTCAAGGGCTTGTGGCGTGAATGAGGTACGCCTCTTGCGCTTTTTGGATGGTTCGCTCCCAATAAACTCGGTAAGGTTCTGCATCCCTGCTCGATGGCGGGCCTCAGCCTCAGCCATCCACCGCTCAAGCACCGGCTTTATCTTCTGGGCACTTTTAGGGGTGATGTCCAGCTTTTCAAACCTGGCAGGATACAAAAGGCCAGGGTTCAGTTTGGCTGTCAGACTGCTAGCTATAGTGTTCTCTTGGGCTTCCTGTGGTAGGAAAAAGTGGCTTCTCAGGATGGTGTGTCTGAGGGAAAATTGAGAAAGAAGAGTCTTACACTGATGCTCTGCCAGGGTGGGACTTCCTGCCTGCCTGACTAATTGACTGGCAGAGGTAATTTACAGTAGATTATGAAAACTATCAGATAGCTATATCTGTAAGTATATCTATACATAGATATAGATATATATATTTATATATAGCTAGATATTTACGCTAACACAAAATGAGCACTACAACAAAATTCTAAGCACACTATATAATACAGGTTAAGAATCACATTTTCATATTTCTGATGATCCCCAAAACCCTTGAGACTAAGTCTAATTACAGGAAATGATATCAAAGGCAATTGCTTTTATCATCTTGTCTTTGTGCTTAATCCTTTTGTTATCCCTCCCAATTCATGTTATCCAAATACCACAGCTTTAATAATAAAAACCAGGCAACACTAGCAAATACTAGCCTCTGAATATCAAGTTTCCTTTCCATTTTCCAGTAATTTTCACTGTTTGTAAATTAATACTATATCTCTTTTCTGGGTTGGAAAAAAAATCCCATAGCCACGGCAGTGTTCAGCTGAAACAGCTGGACACTTTGCAATTATCTTGCTGTCCCCACAACGTGCAAAGACAGACTCATGTTTTCCAGATGAAAAGCAGCATAACAGTCTACTAATATGCTGTGGCACCAAGCTGAGTTTATTGTGGGATTTCTGCAAACTGTACCAGAATGATATCATTTCCTATAAATGAGGTCTTCTATATATCATTTTGCCATCAAAAGTCTTTTGCCAAACCAGATTTTAAGTATTATAAAACATCTGGAAAAGCAGCCACACAAAGCTTTAATCCCTTCAAAAACAAGCAGAAGAGCTGAGTTCATGTTTCAAGTTTTATAAGTAATTGTTTTTTTCATTTACTGAGTTCATCCTCATTTGCTACACATTAAAAAATCTTAACCCAAGTCCTCTGGTGCCACCCATTTGTATTTGCCCACTTTGCTCTGTCCACTCTGCACATTGCGGTATTGAATGCTGCAGAAAGGCAACAATTATTGGATGTCGCTGCTGTGCTCTCCAGCCCAGCACCTGAAGCACCTGCTCTGAAGCACCATCACCACCACTAATCACAGAGTGCTCTGGAGATGAGACCAACCGAATCAATGCCTTTATGCAAAGAAACTTGGTGACTGTAGCTGGCCATTTTAGTGTGTCTATCCAGCATGTGCAGGCCGCAAAAAATATTCCAGCAAGAAACAAAGCACTTCTCCCAAACAAAGAATAAGACAAAGAATAATTTCAGATAATAATGCTCCAAAGAATTTGTAACTGGTGCCTGATATCTCAATGTGGTATTGACTGCAAGGTGTCGTTCCTTGGTGTTCAGTGATATTTCAGGCTGAAGGATATATTTTAGAGTGCATTGTCTCAAGTTAAAGAAAATGCTGCTATTTGCATGCAGAACATATCAAGGTGGTATACTGCTCATATGACCTGCATAGGCCACCAGAAGATTCTACGTTTGTCTTCGAGCTGGTTGTTCAAATTGCTTGCCTTACTGCCCCTTCCGTTGACCCGGAGTTCATACTAAAACTCCTTTGTTACCATTTAAAAAAAAAGTTAAATCTACTATTTCTGAGGAACACATGCTGCCACTGAAGCAGCTTGTCTTGGTGCTTAACGAAAAATGCACAGTCATCGCATGTAATTACACCCCAAAACGGTGTCCATCTGAGCTGGGCAAAGAAAATTAAAAAAAGCTGCAACCTTGCAAGTATTTGGGACCAGCTCTTTCACCCAATCTCATGTTCTGAGCAACTTGCCCCTCCAAGGAGCCCTCTGTAAAAGGTCTCACCATCCCCAGTGCTTTCTCAAAATGTGAAGAAGATGGAGCAAATGAGAAAACAGCAAACTAGACAAAAGTAAAGGAAACTGCAATGTGTCCCTTTAAAGTATAGTATGATAAACAGCAACTTAAGGCTACAAAAAATTGTCAGTTGCTAAAATCTCCACCCGTTTCAGGCTTTCTTTACCAAATGACCACATAGAAATAAAAAAAAAAATACAAAATCAAAATTAATCCTTAGCAATAGCGAGCAATAGCATTCATATCATTGGCACTGCTTATTAGTGCTGTTACTGCAGGACATGTTTGGTATAAAGACATACAAGTCTTGAAACAAATTTCCTAGCAGTAGTATCCTTGTGTAGACTGAATAAAGGTTATTTTCTACAGGGAGGTATCTTATAAGAAAAAACAGTAGGGGAGACCATAGAAGTGAGAGGATCCTATGGAGCTTTTTGTATTTAACAACAATCAATGGGTTTTATGGAAAATCATTGAGCAAAATGTGAGCTGCAAGCACACTACCCCATACTGATGTTATTTATAACCTTAGTCTTTAACTGCAGGAAAAGTACACTTCCGTTCTATGGGGAATACATTAAAAGTATAAAGAGCAGATAAAAAGACAGAGCATTTCATGGATCACCAAGAACAAAATCCACTTAAATGAGCTTAGAGTTGGTTTCTTGGCTTTCACTGATGGAGAAGGACTATAAGGAATTGCCCAAGAGGAAAAAGCTGTTACCTAAGTGTGTTTGTTACCTCATGCATAAACATGGGATTACTGTAACACACATAAATGCATATAAGGCGTTTGATTCTACTTTAGCTTTGTCAAGACTGTATTATTATTTCTTATGATTAGGACAGATTTCTGCTTCTGTTTTGCATACATGGGTTTGTCTGTTTTTTTCAGTAAATATTTGGGTGATAAAAAATGAATAGCTGCTGGTTTGCAAGATAGCAGGAAGGCTACTTTTTCCCTTCTGTGTTGCCTAGGTAAATCATCATTAACATCCTCTATGTGAAGTGCTAACCACAGTAATACAGGTTTTAACTTAGCAGGGATGCAGCCATGAAATATTTGTTCAGTAACCCTATCTGTAGAAAATGGCATAGTATGAAGAGGGTCAGCTGGTGCTTATCCAGCATCAGCAGGATCTCCAACTCATCTACAGAATTAAGTCTCTATGCCAGGAACATTGTTTCTCACTTGTTTAAAAAAGGAGGGGAAAAAAAGACCAAAATCATTCTAAAGATACACAATAAGAACAATTTATATGTCAGATAACAACATTATTGGCTAATTTAAATATCAGGTTAAATAATACACTCTAAAGTCATGAGACTCAAACACAAGCATGCTCATCGCAATGAGGTGCATCATTATTAAGAACAAAGAGAGATGAGGAGAGTTTATGATGTAACTTGTTACCTGCAGATGGCAGACTGACTATAGGCTGGGCCTTCGGTGGCGCTTAGGGCTTGGCCAACTTGAGTCTGTGTCAGGCCAAGGGACAGGCGCCGGATTTTAAAAGCTTTGGCAAATTCTCGTATTTCTTCCAGATTTACCCCATCCACCTCTCCAGTGGCTGTCTGAGGATCTGTTGAGATATTTTTTAATCATATCAGTTCTTTGCATCACGTATCAGTGGGATAGGCTTACAGCCGCTTTCATTGTCGAGACTTTCAAGTTCAATTTTTTTAATACTGACCCCTTTCTCTTCTTCCCCAAACAGAAACAGACTTGCCTTGTCAGGTGTGTTATGAAACATGTTCAGATTGCTAAAATGCTGACTGAGCTGCAGGAGCTGGTGGAAGATTTTCAAAGATATGCCGTTACTGAATGCCTGAAAAAGGCCAGCTCACCTCAGAAGGAGGGTGTGCCTGGGCTCGTTACTGCCATTTATGCCTTGCAAAATCTTCTCTGGGTTGAGGAGCCATGTTCCCTGTTTTCCCTTCTTATCATATAGCAAAAGAAGGTTGGTGTTAATATATTTATTTCCAGTCTACAGGGAGGGCTATATATATATATGAGCTGCTTGGATTTTTAACTTGAAATCAAGTCTTTTGGCTTTCTCTAAAGTTAATGCCAAATAAGGAGATTCACAACTATTTCTTCCCTTTTACACAATACCCAACCTAAACTGCCACATGAATGTCCAAAATAACCCAGCAAATGAACAAGCCTAAACAAAATTCTGCCTTTAAAACCTCCTTAATTTAAAAATGATCTTTTAAAATATTCACTTCTGAGAAGCAGCCTTTCAAGCTTTTTATTCTGCCTCCCATCAGGTTGATAATCAAGGAGCAACAACACTGGTTTTGGATGGTAATGCTGAACAGTCTTTTTTACTTTTATATTAGTTCCTCAGAAGATAATGCTTATGATGCTGTGAGAATAAATCTGTTCTTCCTCTCTATAGCAGTTTACTGACACAGAAGCCTTTGTCCCTGAAAGGGCACATAATAAAGCACGTCTACCACAGAAAAGCTCCTTTGGAGCTGGATAACTTGGTCAATTTAGGACTTATCAAGGGAAATGACACAACAGCTGGAGAATGGAACTTCCCCGCCCCCCTCAAGGTACTGATCCCTGACTGAATGAAAGTGTTTGCCAAGTCAGAGACAGCATGGGATTGGGATGGTAGAAGATTTCAAAGTGTTGTGCAATCCTGCATGTAGTGAAGCCATTCTCCCAGTGAGATATCTCTATTGTTCTTCACCTCATTCCTCAGACTCCGAGGTGAAAAGTTTGCAGCGCAATAACCCCTCAATTTCTGTAAAAGCAAGCAGTTGTCCAAGGACAGTGCTAGACTACATTACCATTCTGAACCTTGTATGAGAATGGCTCCTGCTAGTATGGCTCTAGTGAGGGCTTATCAGCATTACAGTAACAAAGCTTTTATTTTCAGGAGTTTGTAAGCCTGGTGTAAAATTTCCTTATGATGGAAACATCCTATGAAATGTCCAATAATAGACAGAGGGAAAAGAGATTTCTGGTATATAAATTTAGCCTATATCTATCTGTTACTTGAGTGTAAGAAGCACGCATAGCAACAATATTTTTAAAATTCTTGTGTGTGCAACCAGGGACCACATGAACTATGCACAGATAAACATGCACATAGGCTGAACCTTGTTTTAACAATACTCCACCCTCAGAATCATCTCTGCTGTTCTCACTGCTATACTTGTGGTCACCTGTACACCTATGCACTCATCCAGTACAAAGCTAGGGTGCATATTGTTTGCTTTAGGACTAAGTGCTGTGACAGTGGCCACTCAGGTTTATCAGTAATTGCCTTTAGAAGCATGAAATTTTCCTGCTTATGCCATATAGTCTATCTAGCACACCAGTTCTGAATTTCAGAGACACAGAAGGGAGCTGAAGACCTATCTACTCTTTAGATCTCTGTACTAAATATCATAAATGATACTGGCCTCAAAAAATCCCCTGAGTAAAGTTCACTTACATGGTGGCCTTTCTCACCTCTTTCCTTCTATTACTTTAAGGCCTCTGACTAAGGCTGTTAGGAATGTGACAAAGGACAATTCGGGTGTTCGAGAGAACTTGCAAAGTAGCAAACTATGGCACCTAGCACCGGTAATCTTCCTCAGATCCTGTTAGGAATAAAAAGGGAAGTGAGAAAACTAATTGTAGAGAAATTATAGAGATTATAGAGAAATTCTGCCAAGTTCTGCTGGATCTAGGATGATCTGGCACTGTTGCAACAGTGAGCATCATGGAAAGACCTTTCCTGCCTGTGGCATTTGGATGAGGGAAATATTAGGCTGAGCACTACTTGAGATGAGAAAAAACCTGTGATGCTTTTCAGTAATATGGGACTAGAATGTAGTATATGGTGGAATATCTGTTGAGAAAAAGGGTTCATTCTTTCATAGCACCTTTGGCAACAGGAAAGTACTAACAGATGGACTGAAACACTGAAGTGTTTTATCTTGAACTCTAGGGAAAATAGCATTTGTATGAAATTGGAACCACTTTTACGTTGGGTGTGATTCAAAACCCTTGGAAATCCACAGATCTTGTTTTCTGTCATCTCCCTAAAACACAAACAGTGCTATGAAGACCACTCTATTGATATCATCATTAGTCTGTTTTACTCAACTGCATTAAAATGCCATCAATACAATCTTAGACTGTGTGGTCTAATATATGCACATACATAAACATATTCAAAGAGATAATGGACTTTGTTTTAACAAGTTCTGGGCTCTCAGAACAGTTGAACATATAGTGCATTTCACATTTTAGGAAGAGTAGCTTATTGAAGACAGTAAATAAGCTGGTGCTTTTTAAATTAAGTGGCTATCCTAGGGAAGGCCACCCAGTGTGAACAGGAAAATAGAGAATATCAAACCCATTGAGTGTTTGGGATCTACAGTAATAGCATTTCAAGACTCCAAGTTTACATTATTGCATGAGAAAACAGTGGCTCTTTATGAAACTACTGGGTGCTGGAGAAAGGTAAGAGGGTTGTCTGGGACCATTTCAGACGATATGGCTACATATAACAAAAAGGAAGACTGCTAAAATTCCACCAGCTGTCCTGGTGGATGTTGAAGGTAGATGAGCAGTATGGAAGAAATTAAATCCACAGGCTCTCCTGCATTGAAATCTGTTTTTTCCTACTGAAGGGAATCCTTCTCCCACTTTTGAATTCTTTTGAAAATCCTATGTGAGTTTGTTGTTGAGAGAAAATATGCTGTGATTTTAATAGTTAGGGGAAAGAGCTGCTACGGAGAAATCAGTGCACCCTGAAGGAGAAACCAAATTTCTGTTGCACAGAGTTCTGCCATGGGAGGGATTACAGGGGGATGATTTCCCCAGTCAGACAGGAGGAGAAATAGCTGGCTGAGGAGGTCCAATGGAAAGTAAATTGGATAAGAAAGGCAGGACAAAACACTGATAATGGAAAATGGAGTGGAGCTCAGGGGGAAAAAAAAGAAGAATAATTTGTTTATGGGAGGCATTTTAATTTTATAGTAACAGATGACAGTAAAATGAATTTGGAAGGAAGAAAGGAACTTCATGGGGACATAAGTCTCAGAGCACAAGGGGAAACCAGTGATTTCCACAAAGAGAACATATGGCGGAAAAGTTAAAGAAATGAACAGAGGGATGCATTTCAGAAGAGGAAAATGAAATGGAAAAAGGGAGGAATAATGATATAGAATTGAATGAAGAGAAAACAAAGAAGACAAAAGAGAATACAAATAGGATTAGACAATACAAAGAAAATCATACAGAAGGGACAGGAAGAGTAGAGATGAATCTTGCCATTGTTGCTTAGACAGAACTTATTTTAAAATATCTTTTATTTGGAAATAACTGTTACGTTTTGTCTCTAAAATAATTAGCACTTGTTGCTGGTTAGGGATGAAGAGATGATGATGACAGAAAAGGGAGAAGCTATAAAGAAGACAATAACCTAAAGGAAAAAAAAAGGACAGGAAATAAAAAAAG
>WEIT01011742.1:1505-50285 GCA_013389985.1 Dryoscopus gambensis
TGAAGATGTTTGTGACTAAATAAAACCCTGCCATTCTGCATGCCTAGCGCACAGCACTAATTGGGCCGCCACCTTGACAATATTCAAAGGGCATGGAGCGGGGGGAGAAATTTTGTATTTCTTTTGCACAGTCCACATGAAGGTCAAGAAGACTTGCAGCTGCTTTACTCCAGGAAACATAAGAGTGGCTTCCTTCTTGCTTTTGCCCTTCCCTTCCCTTTCATCTTCTACTTTCAACAGCAAAACATGGAAAACATACCCAAAACAAAAAAAAAAACAGGAAAGGAAGGTTGGAAAGAAATCTTTCAATGGCCTTAGAGTCTATGCATTATGATACCCTGGGGGAAATAAAACTCATCCCAAAGAGCTCCAGTCCTGAAGACAGGTGGTGTTATGCATGGTTTCTGGACTCTGGCAACACAGAGTTCAGACACATTCATAGCTCAGTTACAGCAAGAGGGTGTATTGGCAGAGCTATAGTGGCTGTTGGGGTGGGCTGCTGAGGCAATAGGCTGTAAATTGGTACCTCATTCTAAGTCAATCATGTGCCTATGTCCTATTTTAAAATGATATAAACCTTCTTTGGATATTTGTTTTAATCTCACCCTAGCTTTTTTTTAATTTTATTTTTCATTTTATCTTGAATGTCTTCTATATCAACTTTGGTTTTGTTCATTTGTTCCATGCAAAACCTCCTGAAGACCTTCAGTCTCACTGCCACCTCTGAGCGCTGTCCTGAAGGCTACACCTCACACCAAGCCCCTTACAAGGTACAATGCCATGGCAGAGAAGACTGCTGCACATTTCTCTAGATCCTGACTGGAAGCACCCACTTAAGCTGGCCAGGGACATACAGGTTTGTGTATACCAGGAAAGGGAAAAGAGTCAGAGGCACAGGCTCAAGCGGTTTCCATGACAACTTGTACTGTTCATTGCATTTTCCCTGCCACATGTGGCTTTGGCCCATGAGAACTGTGATCTCCATACAGTGCTGAAATGCTTCACAAGGTGACACACTCCATGGGATACTCCTTATTTATATACGGATAAAGATTCCCTGCAGTTTTCCTGTTTTACTTTTGTGATGGAAGAAGCCACATAATTATGACCTGTGCACTTACTTTTAGGGTCAGAAAAATTGTCTTGGAACTGTTCAGCTTAATATGGACCTCATCTGGGGAAGGAAATGGGAAATCCAGCGAACAAAGAATTGTAGAATGATTCGGGTTGGTAGGGACTTCAAAGATCATCTACTTCCAACCCCACTGCAATAAGCAGGGATGCCACCCACTAGACCAGGTTGCTTAAAGCCTTATCCTACTGGCCAAATTACTACTCCCTAGTCAACGATATATGTCACAAGGAGGGCTGAAGAGATAATGTCCCTATTCTGGCCAGGACAGGGCTAATTTTTGCAGTAGTCAGGAGGGAGCACAGCTAGTTTCTGGGGGTTTTTCTACACCACCTGTCATTTTCCAGGGACAGGGGAAGGTCTCTTTCTGGGTCAGGGTAGGGTGGCGGAGGGAGCAGCTGAGTATTGTTGGGGGTGAGAACTCACATGCAAATCGCTCATTTCTTGTATCCTCTGTCATTCTTGCTATTACCGTTCATTTTCTTATCTCACTGCTGTTTCAAGTAAATTGTTCTTACCTTAACCAGTGATCTTTACCTTTTGTGCCTCCATTCCTCCTCTCCATGCTGCTGCAGGGGGAGGGGATTGGGAAGGAATGAGTGAGCGAGCAGTATATGGTTAGTCTTAGTGGGAACATTAAACTGGGGGGTATCATTCCTAAACTATAGCAGTTACTCAGTCTTTCTTCTTTCCATCTACCTTCTAGCAGCCCAAAAGTCACCTGCAGTTTACTCATATCCAGCAATCTTTCCATCATCTGCACTTCTCTGCTGGCTCTAAGAGTTCAGTAGGACACAGGCTGCAGCCAGCTCTCGGCTGTCTTTATTTGTTTCTGGAAGATTTAAAGCACGATATTTTGCTTGGGGCAACATTAGCAAAGGGATTTGTTTTAATATTTTATCTGAAATAAAACAAACCAAAGCATCACTTTGAAACACAGAATTTATCATCAGAAAGTCTAAATCAACTGCTAGGTTTATTAGAGATATTTTTTTAATTAGATTTTTTTTTTCCAAACACCATAATACTGGATTTTTCAGTTGCATACGTACATTGCATGTAATTGTTCAAATAAAAGTATTTCTTGCAAAATGAAAATACGAATCTCTGGGCTCCACAGTGAACAGATACAAGAATATAAAGGGATATGATCACATTTATGCTAATGATGCAGAGGCACATTGTGTGCATTACTATAATCAGGTAACTGGATCTTTTTGCCTAAATTTGGCTGGAATCTTATTGTTCTTAATTTGTTTCCCTTCAGCGTGATTAAACTGAGCGATTTAGGCTATAGTACCTTGAAAAGAAACAAATACACAATGTGCCTGCAATTTAAATTTTGTCATCCATGTATACCCTCTGGAGCTGGCATCTGCTACAAGAAACACTGTGGAGAAAAGGGCAAAAGTAGGTGTTGAAATGTCATTATTCTGCAATCATTTTTGTAGTACCTGACCAAATTCTTCAAGTAGCCAGTGACCTTATGGAAAATTCTGTAATTCAGAGAAGGCACTACATACTATGTTTGGTCAACATTGCTTACCTTCAGTGAAACAAAACACTTCCAAGGCCCAGATGACTGTGGACATCAGGGGGCCAGCTCTACCTCTCAATCAGACTGAAGGGCATAGGAGATTCTTACCCTCTCCTCTGCCCTGGTTTTCACGTGAATACGTGCCCAGTAAAAATGGTCGGGAAGGAATTGGAGGTACAAACTCCACCCAGGACCATGGTCACTTCGAAAAGGCCAGAATGAGCATGCAGTTCCAGCACTTCCACTAAAAGCAAACTTTCAATTCATCTAGAAAGTCAAGATCCCTATTACTGCATGAGTTTAGGGGTTTTTTCCTGTACTAGCATATTTTTAAGTAGAAATAGTCACACGTATGGTAATGCCTATGGTGACATATTACTTAAGGTCATTTATGTTAGAAAGGACCTGCAACTACTGAGTAACACTTGAAAGAAGTAGGATCTAAAGACAAGCCAGAGAGATCCAATCAGCACACAGGCCTTACCTGTTTTCTGAGTTCACGCTCTGTCTTTTGTCACAAAGATAAGAAATTCCTGCTTGTTCTACTGCCACCAGCTGCCAATCCCCTGAGTTGCTAAAGGCCAATCCACCTGCTCCATGTTCCTTCTCCCCAGCTAGCTGTACAAAACACCACTAGGAAAATGATGTTTTCATGCTACAGAAACCAGCAAACCAGAAGTAAAGCAAGGCACAGCTGCTGCCTTGAGAAGCCTCAGCCTGAGCTCCGGGCTGAGCACTCATCCTAGCCACAGGCTGCAGAGCAAAGCAGGAGCAACAAAAGTGAATTGCTCAAGGGAGTGCAAAAGTTTGAACATGAGGCAAATGAAGCATGAAAAACGAAGCAGCGAACCAAACAATTATTCACCACTACAAGAAAATCCATTAAAGAAAAACAAAGCCAGCTACAATAGCGCAGCTGAGGGAGGTAGAGATGAAAGCACAGAAAACAATCCCCCCTGAAAAGCTATCTTGAAATTCTCAGAGTAAGGAAGAAAAATAGGAGAAGAACGGAGGGGGAAAAAGGAATGGGGGAAGGCAAAATATCAAAATGCAAATTAGTAAGCTTCATTAGAGAACTCATTCCAAGACATGCAAGGAAAAGACTAAACAAGAGCTACTGCCTCTCTGGGCATGGTGCCACCTCATCACAAGCAAGTAGGGAATCTCAGATGAGTGAGGCAGAATACCAAATGATCATGGAAATGGTAAAGTGAATGGTGAAAAAATGGGGTTTTCCCCTATAATTATATTCAAGATGTTGTACATTCATCACCACTGTGTAGTTCTGTGATGGTTTCATTAGCAATAAATGTAATTGAGGTCAGTTTACTGAGGTACTCTGTTATGAAGTAAAATTTTGAACATAGTAATCTTGTCAAGTCCCTTTTTCTTCAAAGAAGCTGCTGCTTAGTGCGTGGCAGCAGCAGCAGCACTGAAGATAAATATGGGCACATCCACTTTTTCCACATTCCACTTTGTCTCCTGTTGAGCCACACTGACAGGTTAAGTCTTACAGATTTTTTTCCCCACGTGATACTCACATATGAAAAGATGCTTGGGGCAAACCATTCGCCATTCCATGTACCATCAATCAGGGTGCAAAACTCAGGAATGTGTACACAGTGACACCAAAAACATGTATGTAACACATTCTGGGATGTCACGTTGTTCAGAACAAAAAGGCAAAGGAAGCAAACTGTCTATAACCCTTGGATGTATATAGTATCATCAGTCTAGAACACAAAAATAATTTAATATTTATTATCTATAAGCATGAGCTTGCTTCAAATGCCAAGAGGTCTACAGTTTCTGCCTATTATATTTATTGAATCCTTTCATTTCCAAACACATTAATCATAATTTGAAACTTTGCTGTCTGACTAGGAGAGGGAGAATATTTCCCAGGTCCTATATGGTAGCTGAAGCACAATCAGGTGGATCCAGGAGCTGAGGCTTTCTCTCTAACTCCGGATAGCATTGGGTTACCCCACTTGCATAAAATGGCAAGAGGCTACATACAGGCTACTGTATTGGGAACTTGGATATTTCTCCCTAATGAAGAACAGTGCTGGAGGGTGACAGCTGAGATTCCCACTGCTTGCAGCATGCTATATCTAAAAAATGAAAGTGCAGGCTTTAAATATAACATGGAAGATTTAGGGGTGAAAACTATGATTTGGATTCATTTACCTGAAGAAAAATTCCATTTTCCAAATTTTGGGAAAGACCAGATTGCATAAACAGCACCAGGCTAGGCTGTTTGCAAGGGTTAAATACTGTTAGTTGCTATGAATATTAGCCTAACATTAACACACATGAAGGCATAATCTATATTTGGAGTCAGCTACCACTTAAAAAAAAAAATTTAAAATTTGATTTGAACATAAGACTTCACCATCTCCCTACAAACAGAGACGACATGACTTATCTAAAACATTAAAATTCAGCTAAGGAAATTGGTTAGAGAGATCTGAAATGCATGAAGCACTCAGACATTTTAACATCTTTTTAAGAATAGAGATTTTAACTTTTGCAATTATTAATTCAATTATACTCAGACTCATTCTCCTTTTTTTTTTTTGTTCTCTTTAGATGTCACTCAAGCTGCTTCTACTCAGGATGCTTCTTCTGCAAGCCCAATCAGCCTCTCTCCCTGATACACTGCCAGTGTTCATCTTTCTCATGTTAGGAAACATGGTCAGTGCTGCTGGCTGCAGGCGAATTCTGTAACATATCTCTGCAGAACACTTTTTTTAGGATTCATTGTCATATTTGGCTCGAGATTCCTAACACAGTTACTGAAGCATCCCCAGAGCAGAAAAGAGCACAAAAAGTGCCATGGTCGATGAGACACATGGTCCATCTAGCACAGCATCCTGTTTAAGACAGAGAAAAGCCTGTCTGCTTCCAAGGAAGTGTCTGTGTGGACTATGTCTTCAGAAGAGTCTTCAGAGGAGCCTTTGACCAACTGAAAGCATCCTCATTCAAGCATGTATTAACCTGGATACAAGAGACTTCACTCCCTCATTCTTTTTGTGATGTTAATTCAAATATTTCTTAGAACCATAAAGCTATGAAAAAAACGAGAAAAAAAAATTCAAAGCTGGTTCAGGAGGCTACGAGGATGTGTTGTCTGCCAGCATACCCTGCAGGTGACCCCGCTGGGCTCTGGCCATTCAGCAGTCCTGTGAAGAATAAGTCTGCCTTGTCTTCTCCCTAATTACATTAGAAGTGGGGAAAAAAGCAGCCTCCCAGTGTCAGCAACATGAAGGTTTAGAGCTGCTACTGATGAAACCATTTTTCTCCTAGACTATAGAAAATGGACAAACTTCATCAAGGTTGGAAATAGCGGGTGATACCAGACAGGCTTCAGCATCTTTAGCCCAGTCTGAGCAAAGCTGCTGCATTCAAGTTGCTGCTGGTGCTCTCCTAACAGGGAGAGCAATACAATTAAGCAATGCAATTAGGTTATGAAATTGTCAGATTCTGCCTTAAAACCCAGACTGTTAATGTGCATACATCCTGCTTTTTCGCTAATTCTGTTCAATATTGTTTATTTTATAAGGGAAAAGGAGTATATTCACCTTCCTTTCTTTCCAAAACTGCTTGAGGATACAGGTCATGAAGAACAATGGAAAAGTGCTTTGCAGTGGCATGCTCTTCCTTTCCTTATTCTTTTTACTAGAAAAATGGTGTTGACACTCTAATAATTATATCTGGCTATGAAGATTTAGCTGTGTCCTACAGCTAATAGCAATTTCTAGAATTTATGTCACTAGGGAAACGTGAATAGTTACACATAGTCAAAGTTTCAACTTCTCTTACGTTTGCATACAGGTCTGCTCTCTTTATTATATCTGTAGATGCTCTTACCTGGTGACACTTCCTATTACCTCCAATAAATATAGATATTTGCAGTAGATACAATGCTTACTCAACACATTTAGATTCTAAAGTTAATGTATGTGTATGATATTGATCATAGAATATTGTTTTGTTTTCCTGCTGTTTCAAGAAGACACAAGTCAAACTACTCGCTATTTTTAAGTTAAAAATCAATTCACTTGACTAAAGTCCAGCATGTCTGCATTATTATTGATTTCTTTCAAGACACGGCCCCATGGACTATTTAGGAACAAGGTTCAATATTTATTTCAATAGTATTTCATTGGCTGATTTTTACTGAACTCGTTGAATAAAGTTAAATTCTCTCATATGTTCTGAGACACAATGTATTAAGAATATCACCTTAGTCTTTAATGTGAAAGGAATTGAACATTATGTATCACAAAAAAGGAGCCCATGAGATGAATCATTTGTATAAAGCCCTTTGAAACATTTATAGTTTTGAGTACAGCAGTGGCATTTTTTTAAAAGAAATGATAAGGTAAGAAAACCCACTGCAAGGCTGTACAGGATTCCCTGAGCTGAAGGTCTATGTCCATAAAAACAACATCTGCTAGAAGAGGAAATCCAAAACCTATAGCAGAAGGAACCCAAATTGTGAGCAGCTCAAGGTTAATACAACAGTGCTTGCTCTGCCCTTCTCTGACAAGGCCAGGTGAGAGGCATTTTGATTGGGAAACCAAGTAGCCAGCTCAGCATGCTGCTGAGGGCTCTGCCTGCACTTGGCTGCACAGGTGTGTCCTCGTGTGTGACTAGAGAGCACCACGATTTGCTTGGCTTTTGGCTGAATATTTGCTTGATCAAGGATGCAAGGGAACTTGTATATCCTTATTACCATCTCCTAAATCCAGGCCTGGGCACAGAAGTGCCCATGCTGATGCCTGCTGTGTTGCATCAGCATTTACAGCAAATGAAGTGTGAAAAGAGGAGATTGTGGAAAGGACACAGAGGTATTTTGTGGATCAGCAAAGCACAAGTGTCACTGAACTGGGATGGCTTCAGATCTGTGGTAGGGATCAAAGAAGAATGAGCATAGGGTGCTTGGTGCTTTCCAACATAATATTGCTCTATTTTCTGCCGTTTCTTGTAAAGAAATGATTTCCTCAGATTCAAGATCCTCATATTCAGGCCAATACAGGCACAAGAGGAAGTCCAGAAAGGAAAAAGCAGGCAGTTCTCCCCTACTCCACTCATATAATCTTGGCTGTGTGACTTCCAAGTCATCCTTTTCTCACTGAAAAAGGAGATTCAACAGATATCCCCACAGACTGCTATGTCTTTAAGAACGAAATTGCCTCTTTGTCTCCTCCTCCCAAGACGGACACCTCTTTCATTTCAGTTCAGCAGGTGACGCCTGCAGAGCTCTCCCTTGGAGTATTGCTATAGCAGAGAAAAGCTTTCTCCCTTCACACAGCTCCTGCCTTACCCTGTTCTGTCAAAGGACCACAAAGATAAGGGGAAAGAAAATACTCCCTAGTGGCATTCAGAACCTGTTAGTGTGTACCTAAGTGTCACTATATTTTCTTAAAATGACTATAAACTTCAAAAAGCTGTGAAAGGGATTTCCCTTTCCTTTTCTTTCCCTCTCTTTTCAGATAAGTGCTCTCTTCCTCTGGCTTTCCAGGAGTCTGGAAGAAAGATCCCTTTCTGTACTCACAACAAGAAGAGTTTTCATATGGCTTCCTTTTCAATACACTAAATGTACAAAGTCTCAGCACACAAAATCCAATCCTGTTATCAAATGCATTAGTTCACATATTCAAGAGAGTTGAAAGAGACTCAGGTTTTTCTTAAGAGTTGAGAGAAAACTGATTATGTGAAAGGGTTAACTAAGGTGTAAATTTAAAAAAATTGAAACAAACTAAAGCAGGTTTGAATGAGAACAACAATTTATAGAATCATTTAGGTTGGGAAAGACCTCTAAGATCATAGAGTCCAATTGATAACTGTTAATGCATCTCTAAAAACACTTCTTTCACAATGAAACACTAAGTATCCCTCAGAAAGTTCATTCAAGATAGTTGTCATTGGAGGGCAAACCAGAAGTATTAAAATCAGGAGCTAAAAGTGTCCAGCTCAATCCTTAACAGAATAAAAATCAACTGCTTAAATTATAAAAAAAAGAGAAAGATGAGGTCATGGCGCTAGCTGTACCATGAAAATTGACAAAAAAGTCCTAACATTTGGAAATACCAGTGAATGCATACAAACATAGTCACCTCAGAAACCTTCTGAATCTATGGAAGAGGATAGAAACATTAGGTCTGATGTCTGACTTCCTGGAGCCATAGGCAAGTCTGTAAAGGTAAACTTTCTTCTGCCATCTCCTTGAGGAAAGTGATGAGCTTAGGGGAGTGTAGGTGGGACATAACCTGTTCTCTGTTCTCTTTTCAGTAAATGAAGCATGTTCAGGTTTGGCTTGTTTTAGCTGTTTTAAGGTTATGCCGAAGCTGATGGTATCTATTGTACCTGAAGAGGTATTTAACATTTTATAAACAACAGCCTGCTTGAAAAACCTGAGTTCATGCCCATATTGGGGACTGACTGGTGGCAGGGACTACCTGTTAGCTATGGTCAGAGGCAAACTGGCCATGCACCTTCTGCAGCAGGTGCACAGTCTGTCACCACAAGTCTGACCTCACACATGTCTTTCTTAGAGGAGTACAGAGCTGAAAGTTATTTGCATCCAGGTTTGTCATTTGAAGCAAAGCCAAAACTGAGGCAGCAGAATCTAATCTTTCAAACATGACCTTATTCCACTACTGTAGTTCAAAGGATTTAAAATTAAAGCTCTCCATTTAGATCACCTTTACTCCAAAGTGATTTTCATTCTTCTCTGGAATTCAATGCCCTTAATAATTCAGTCTAGCTAGCCACCCACAAAAAACACAGTCATTCCTTTAATCCCCATTACTGCCCTTCTTAGCAAAAACCTGCTACTAAAAAATTCTGACATGTTCTAGATCCTGGATTTTCAGAGGTATTTCAATATCTAGCTAGCCAGCATTTCAGCACCATTCTGGCACTTAAACTATTTTCTAAAGTCTCTAATATTGCTTCAGTTGAGCATTGTGTTGTTTCCCGTATGGGTATGTTGATTTGCAAAAGATGAAAATATTACCTGTAACATCTCTAGACCCATAGATCCATGATTCTATTCTAAATAGTTTTCCAATTTTTATCCTAAATATCCTGAAAGTTACTATTTTTTCCCTGAATGTACCTATCTTGAATAAAATCTAAAAAAAACCAAAACCCATTAGTCTTTGTTGCTTGCTAACTCCTGAGATCTGCCAGAGCACCACACCTAGGGCCTTTACACTGATCTGCAAAGCAGAGATGGCAAAAAAAAATTCTCAATCCTGCTATTCATCGGAATTAGTTAGTTCACCAAAATCAACCTGCATTGTATTAACCAACCTCTAGCAAACTTTGAAGGGAAGGCAGGACAGAGAAAGGGCATTTGCCAGTTTTTTTCCCAGATGTCTAGCCACTCACAACAGCCTCAGCTCAGTGCCTAAATCCTGTAAGCTTGTAACATCAGGGGCCTGGATGCCTTCACCAAGGATGCCATTGTGTCTGGGTCTGTGCATTCACAGCCATTTCCCATCCTAATCCTTGAGGACCTGGGGGGACTGGAAGCATGGCAGCTCTGTATTGAACCCCTCATGTCTTCTGCTGGATTGACAGGAGAAGGGTGGGGTGGCCAAGGATGCCTTTTGTCCACCCATGGTTCTGCCGGTGGGACACTGCAATGGCTGGAGGGCAGTTTACAACAGGAGCTTCTGGGGTGTCTGGCTCTATTTCACTCATACAGATGAAGTGGTTGACATCCCAGGGAACACGTTTTAAATTGAAAACCACAGGTTCCTGTCTTTCGAGAAAGGAAATATCTTGGCAGCTCCAGTCTGAGAACAGTTTTCAATTTTCTGGTATTTTCCTACTTCCATGTGATAAAACTGCCTCCCAGTCACCTTCACTTGTGACTTTTTCGAAGTTCACCTTTCAGCCCTGCTTGATATCATAATACCATTAGTGCTAATGAGCTCTCCAGCAAACATTGCATTGTTGCTCCCTTACCTACTTACTTTGGGAAGAATAAAGGACAAAAGACGCTGTGGCTATTAACTCAGAGCCTGCATTCACTTGCGTTTTTACTTTAACTATCTCTATTCACTGTAAATTCCTTTCACACTCTGTGGTGTCAAGAACACATTATCAGCTTTTCACTGATCTCAGTTTCTCAGGTGCCTATCACTGCATGTGTTATAAAATCAGCATCTGTGTATGCATGTGGCCAGGCTTAGCAGATGCTTTTACAGGATAAGATGTGATATATATCCTGTACACGAAATCAGATTAAACCCCAAATCCATCAAACATTTTATTTTAAAGAAAGGCAATGATGCCATTTGATGCAAACATATTTCTTTATTAACAGTTTCACAGCATGCTTCCCAGCTCCAAATTCTCTGGATGTGGGGTTGCAATTCATTTGTTCATTCTAAGAGAAACACTCATTCATTTTGTATTATGTCTGCTATATATAATACTATGCTACTACAAAAACTGCTATTTGCCTGCAGCTCTCCAGCTGTCAGAGAAAAAGAGCCATCCTGGCAGGGCAGTCTGTCCTGGACTGGCCGCCCTGGGGTCTTGCATTAGTGTCAGACTTTGCAGAAGACACTTCCTAATTTTCTGATCTCTGGTCAGATCTGAAGAAGAACAGTCAAACAGTAATGTTTGTCCTCTGGCAAAGATCCCATGAAAGCCAGAGGCGTGTCCCTCCACAAAAGCACCATCAATATTCATTGTCTCCACTGGTGCTACAGAGAATGTCTCCAAAGAAGAATTAGGGCCCCTAAAACTCCTAAACTAAGTGGAAAGCAAAAGACAAGCTCTCTATAAAACCAGCAGATGGTAAAGGGAGATGATAATAATGAGTGGTGTCACCAGCAGCGAGGGCAGCTCAGCAGCAGCCGCCGCAGCATTACTGAGTGTTTGCTGCGGAGCCCTCAGTGTGGGGCTGAGCCCCCTGAAAGGAGCCCTCAGCTCCCTGCAGGTCACACTCTGTGCCTCCCACAACTGAACCTCAACCACAGCCCCCACAAGATAGGACTTGCAATAATTTGTGCCCTCCCCCTTGACTTCCCTGGCTACTTATAGATCAGTGATTGTTGTTCCAGGGTTTCTGTAACCTCTGGCAGGATTCAACAGTGTGAGGCTGTAAACCCTAACCTGGCAAGTGTGGAAGACAAAGGAGCTGGGATTTGGGGATAAGAATACACTGGTAATTTCGAGAACATGGAATAGCAGGGTAGAAAATCAATACATCTAAATGGGGAAAGGAAAACTTGAAGATAGAGGAATAATTCCCCAGCCTCCGTGCAGATATGACTAACACTGGAGAGCAGGACTGAAGTAAAAAGCCTAAAAGAATTACTAGTTGGAGTTCTGTCAAGATTGTCCCCTCAGGCTTTTCCTGGGTCTTTCTCTCTATATCTCGTAAAATGTCATCAACAAAGGAAAGGACAAAACACTTCAAGACATATTTTGCTATCTACAGCCTTCCTTTCTTAACTCCTCAAGCTGCACAGGAAAAGTGAACTGTTATATCTTAATAGGATTTAGGCTATAAGATTTCAAGTCATCTGTTCTTTCTCTAATTCATACTGAATGGCCAGTTCCTGACAGTGCTGTAGGTAAGACTTTCACAAGTCCTCAGCATCAGCCTAACTCCTCTCTTGTCCAATGAATTGGAAAGATCCGTGCTGAGGAAAAGGAGTTATGCAAACTGCTTGTATCAGGGACCAGTATGAAGCCTGGTATGAAGGGTAGGTCATGCTGTCTCTGCTTCAGTCACTTTCTTTCCCAAACAGGCCTGACAGGTACCCCAACACAGGATGCAGAGCTACATCTGATCCTTCAGGGTATAGCTAAACAGGTACTCCTTGGCAGCCATTCTGGCACAGGTAACTCTACTGTATTTTCTACACATGTTTACAGCAAGATATTTCAGAAAAATCGAGGAAGTTGATCTGGGTGCTTAAGGAGAAGACAGGAACCATGGGGACCAGTCAGATGCAATCCAATTTGCCACAGGCAGCAGGACTTCCAACAGAGGTGTGATAGGCTAAACTCCAGACCCATCAGTGGCTGAAGTCACCAGTGTTCATGGCTGCCATGGCCGACAAGCCTTTGTCTGCAGCTGAAATGACCTATTGGTCCCTGGGATCCAGTAGAATCAGTCAGAAGTCCTCCCAGAGTCTGCTGGGCTTATTCAGCCCATTTTCCTCACTTGGGAAGCAAAAGACGGAAGTTTTTTTACTTTGTTCTCCTTCTATTGTCCAGGTTATACCCTGGACAGGAGCTTGGAAGCTCTTATGTCACCTCTCATTTAGAAACAGTTTTGTAGACAAACCCTGCCAGCCCTAGGAGCTGCCCTGCCTATACATGCTATCAGAGTGTGACTACAGCACCAAGTCATTCACAGAACATTGTTGCTTCGGGGCAGAGGAAGTGAAAGATGCAGTCCTGGGACCACTGAAAGGGGTTTAAAATCCCAAAAGAGAAAGCTGAGGATAGGTCAAATTGAATTACTATAGCTGAACATTGAATTTTTATTCACAGATATTTTCTTCTCTTGTAGTCATAGTTGTACAATTTTTCTGGGCAATTTCTGTTTGCGTGAGAGCTTAGAGTGGAGCCAGAATTTGATAGTGTACTCTTATTCTGACTATACTGATCTGCCCAGGGGCACGGATACACACATGCATTGGCAAGCAAAAATTCCTCACTTCTGCACACAGACACCAAGCTATATATGAAAACCTGCTGGTTTTGAGATTGAGTTTCCTGCTCAACAAAAAGGAATGCTAGGGCTGGTCTGTTTGCAGAGCTCCAGATCAGAGGCACTAACATTGTTAAGCTTGTGGTGAGACGTGAACAGAACCTTTAGTGCAGGGTCCCAAACTAGAGCCTTACTAGGAGGAAATGGACCCAAAGCATCCAGCTGTTCCCTTCCCAACTGGAGAGAAATGTGCAGTGGGCAACGAAATTACCTGGAAACAGAACATTTTGTCAAAAATCTTCCAAAAACATCTCATAAATCCAAGTTTCAACGATTTGTCTATTTTTGGTGTTCACGTTACCCTCAGTCATGGGTGAATACTCTAAATTTAAGGCTTGGGGTCCATTAACACAGGCTCTGGTTCATCCCTTCTTTGAGAGATTCCCTAGAAGATCCAAGATCTTCTTCTGTTTATGGTATGTAGAGAGTTAATAATCTACTTATAAAAGCTGTAGAGAGGAAGCCATTTCTAAAAAATGGCTCATATGTGAGCCATTACGACCTTTTCCAGAGACCTATTTCCCTGCATAAATATGACACATCACCAATCAAATGGAAGAAAATTGGACAGTGGAATTCTTTCACCTTGTGTTTTCTAAAAAATGCCATTGCTTTTTATGATGGTCTCCTTATTATTTAGCTTTCCAGGCATATCCTTTCATCATGAAATCCCTTAAGGACTACTAGGAAAAAGAAATACTTCTTTTAGCCTATCTTCCAAGGGCAGTGAAACATAAGAGGTCCTGTTATCTGTCTGTCCTTTGCCCTTCTAAAGACTGTGGAAACTGTTGACTTAGTTTCAAGCCAATTTTTTTTAAAAAAGGTAGAAGTCTCAAATACATTTATGTTCCTGCAAACTTTGTGAAAGTCAGCAGCTGAGAAAAGGCAAGACAGACAGATTAGTGCCATCATGTAAGTGAAGGAAAAGTTGCAAATTTGTAACACTAGCTAGTAAGGGCAGATTGAAAGCAGAGTCATACGTATGGGGAAAGATTCATTAAGAGCTAACGCTGGCTCTCAGAGCATAATTTAATTGTACAAGCCCCTTGTTTATGCAGCCTTAGTTTAATATCAGCTAAAATAACTTGAAAGTAATTGTGAGAAGTATTCTGGCTGTCCATGATGGGTCCTGGTACAAGGCTTTACACTGATATTTTATGAGGGAAAATTGAGTAAGCTGGGAAACCTAACTGACCTGAAGTGGGAAGGAATTTTTGGTGCTCTTTATTCAATCAGGAGTTGGGTAAGAAAGGACAGAAGAAAAGGGTTCCTCACTACTTCACTGGTGTTTCCTGAGTCCACCTCACCCCACAGATCCTCTGAACTATGCCAGCTGTAAAGCTTTCCATCACATCCAAGAGGCACTATGAAGGCTGTCCTCACTTCAGCGCATTGAACAGCCACTGCAGTCAGCAGAGCTGTGCATGCACAGTATCGTAGTCCTAAAGATAAATCCACCCCACATAGTCTGGCCCCAACAGAAAACCATAGCCACAAAAGCTGTCCATTGTGGCCCTAACCACTGTCCTGCTGCAGTGGCACAGGAGGGTTGTGCATACCCACCTACCTCTGCCCTGGGTGGTCATCTGTATTGAGTGACTGCAGAATTCCACTGGGGGATCTGGCAAAGGTCTGGGTGGTGACTTAAGGACCCATTGGCCATTCACTGAAGAGCCTTGCAGCTGCTATAATGGATTCCATGACTTCACTGCCCCTAATCCCCACACGTCTCCCCTTCTGCAGTCTTTTCTTGAAGCATTGTGAGTCAGCAATGCCTTCCTGACCCAGCTGAGATGAAGCAGAGCAAGTGACCTTGGATGTGCTGATAGCAGCAGGAAGAATAATCATCCACGTCATAGCTCAAGGGCATCCAGATCCTGTGTGTGACTCAAATGCAAAAATCAGACAGATTTAAAATGATACCTTTCTTAAAGTGCATTTGGAGACTTTGTCCCCTTCTGTGGCTTTTGACTGCTTTTCGTACCGTCTTTCAAGTTCTGGTTCTCTCTTACACCTATTGAATCATCCTTATGTTTTCACACTGAGTGATTCTGATATAGTTGTATTCTACACTGCTCATGCTCTAGCTTCACTTTTCTCCGCGTAGCAGAAGATGCTGTGATTTTATTCACACTTTCTTACCTTGGGCGTATTCATCAGACACCTGTTCAAAAACATTTTGCAAGGACCTAAATCATGACACTTTTCTTGTACTATGCAGTCCTTGGTGGTGTTTGTAGAGCAGCATCTCTAATGCCACTAAAGGACACAGGCATCTAGCTGCCTTTTTTGGATCTGAAGTATGAAAAATTCCTCTCAGTTGCCTAGCACCTATGTTTCTGCCAAAGACATTTACTGCTGCTAGACACAGAGAACTACCTAATTTAGAAGGTGACAAACAGATCCAACAAAAGGCCTGAGTACTGTGGTGACTAGAACTGCCATGCCAAAAGCTTAGGTGCTCATCTCAGGCGCAGAATGTACAGAGCTGAGTTAATTACATATCCAGAAATCTTGAAAAATGAGTTTGGGAGGATTCAGTGCTAAATCACCTAACTCATACCCAAGCCACAGCAGCTACAAGCTAATAGTAATGCTTGCAGACCAAGGCTGATAGGAATTCTCAGATCTGGTCTTACAGATGACAAAGGAAGAGCCAGAGCTGATGAAAGTCCTTTTTGCCCAAGTAGTTTAGAGGATAATGGGCTAGCCAGATACTGGGATATCATGGGTCAAAAGACACTTATTTTTAACTCCCTCTTTTACCTCCAGATATCTGATGTCTCTTTTCTTCTAAGCAGAGGGCCTCATCACCAGACCATATAACACATTTGTGAATGTGACTCTCTGTCTTTCTGTTGAAATTCTACCAATCTGAACAGGATAAATAAATAGCCTTTTTGCTGGAACTGGATCCAGTGGAAATACTCCACAGTCCAGGGGTTAGAGCACTCAGCTGGGAAGGAGAAGTTCTGGATGTGCAGCCCTGCTCCAGTGAATATTAACACATTGTACACAAAACACACCACGCTTGCCAAGAAGAAAGGAGAAAGAGTCACTTTCTGGGCAGGCTACACCCTGCCAATTTGACTGAGTACCTATGGCAATTGGGGAGGGAGTGATTTGAGATTATCAAGTTCAAGTCTCCTCAGATGTAGGTAGGATTTAGGCACTTTAACCTTTTCAGGCTAAGTAACAAAATCCTTACCAATTGCTGAGAGAGATGGCTTTTACTGCTTTTATCCATTGTTTACTTACCTTGTAGCTATCTAAGGTCAGTCAGGGTGCCAAAATCTCCCTAGGTTTTTTCCACAATTCAGCATTGTGCAGAAACCTTTTCCACTTAGATTCTGTTATACTCCAGTACTGAGGAATCTAATCAGTTCCCAGAATGCTTTCTGTGGTGCATAAACTATTGTCTATTGTCAATCAATGGTTCACTAACACTCATAAGAATAACATTNTCCACTTAGATTCTGTTATACTCCAGTACTGAGGAATCTAATCAGTTCCCAGAATGCTTTCTGTGGTGCATAAACTATTGTCTATTGTCAATCAATGGTTCACTAACACTCATAAGAATAACATTAATAACAAAAAAAATATTAAAAATAATAGTAAGTTAACATTGCCCATTCAGATTTTCATCCAGAGAAACGAGTCACATAATCCATACCAAATCTTTACCAGTGGATGTGATGAATTTCAGAAAGATTTGCGATTTAACACACCAACAATAATTCATTGTGACTCATTAGTAAACACATGGAAATTTCAAGAATCTCTACTCACAAGATGCAAAACAACCAATGGATGTAAACCAGCAGAATGGGTGCAGAGCTCTAACCAGATTAAAGTGATTAAAAACAGGAAAAGGAAGAAATTGCAATGACTGTTGTAATCACTGGGCAAGGTGTCCCACGGTAAAGTACTATTGTTCTTAAAATGTGCATCCTCTTCTTCCTAGAATTGCTGTAGCAAAGAAGGTAGCAAGATCATCTCGTTCTTCTTGGTAAAAACCAAGGGAAAAAGGTTGTGTGTGTACTGAACTGAAGGCAATAACGGAGCTGTAAGTGAAGGTAGTTTTTAAGTGGTCTTTGTGGACAGATTTAACCCTGTGGTCTGTGGGAAAATTTCTTTGTGTATGAGTTGAAGTAAGAGGCTGAAAGAGCAGCCATCCTCTTCCTGGGAACCTGTCCAGGGCAAAGTTATCATTTCAGTTAAAGCAAAAATAGCACCTGCAGCAGCACAATCAAACATTATTATTTCCATTGTATAACTGTGGTTTGACAGATCACATTCTAATATGTCCTGACTGAGGTGTTTGCCCAGGCAGCAGCTCAGCTGCATATTCCAGGCAGCAAAGCTGAAGGAGACAGGAGATTTACCAGCTCAAGTGTTACTTAGAGCTGTTGGAGCTCATTAGTCATCCCCACAGGGTAAGAGCAGAAGTGCTATCCTGCACCTAACACATCAGTGGAATGAGACAGCAAATCCTCTCTGACTCCACAAGGGCAGTTTATAGAGGTTTTCCTTGTCTAACAGAGCTGATCACCACACCAAGGAAGCAGTCTCATGACTGAGAATGGTTATTCAGCAAGAAGGCCTGGTTTCCTACTGCAGTTTTTGAAATACAGGCGATAAAGTCACATGAGGGATGCATTCCTATCACCCAGAGAGCCCACATCGTGAGCTTTCAAAATGCATTTTTTCATAGCAGTGTTTGGAAGCAAAACCATTGTGAGAAAACGCACCCAGCAACGACAAGATGATCCTCTGCAGAAGCCCTGTAACCCTTCCCTGAGGAACTCAAGAAGGGCATCTGAGGGAAAGTCCCTGAGTCTTCACAAAACACCAGAAACCATACAAGCATAAAGCACACAGCAGAACAAAACAAGGGCATCCAGAGGGTGGTCACCAAGTGCAGGGGACTCGGTGTTTGCAAATGGGAAAGAGTTACGCAGGTATCATGAAGTGACTTACACTTTCCCATGTTTTCTATCTATGACGAGCACCTATCTCCTGGAGTTAGCCTTCGTTTCTGGAGATATGCAAAGCTGTACAATTGTGTAATCCTGCTCCAAAATGTGTGGCCTTAATTCCCATTAACTTCAGAGCTAACAGCAATACAAAACCTCCAGGTTTGGAAATTGCAGCACAAGGTTTTATTTTATAAACTCAAGGATTAAGACACTAGACTGGAAGGCTTCTTTCCCACTAACCTTCATAATTCACGTGAAACTTTCCACACACACCTGGATACTGCAGTTTCCCTTTTTTGATCTTTTGTAGCAAGAATTTGTACACACTAAGAGTTTGTGTTTTCAAAGGCCTTGCCCCAGTAACTATGTAAGCAGCTATAAAGATTTTGAGCGGAATATATCCTGGACTAGGATTGGGATAGATGTCCCTTCACTATTTCCTTGTAAGAAGCTGTCTATTTGATAAATCAGTTTTCCTGAATGCCGAACATGGCCTGATGCATGAATCTTTAGACATACTGGGGTTTTTCCTCTTTTATTTCTTATATGCTGCCATATTTGCTGGCAGAGTTTCAAGGCGTTTTTTGTCTCAGATATTGAGTAACCTAGAGTTACCTCCTGCTTGCCATTTCTTACTCCTTGGATTTTGTGATTTTGAAAGCAGTACTTCAAAAGCAGTACTGTTCAGGATACAAAAATAATTTTAGCAATTGCTT
Organism: Dryoscopus gambensis; assembly: GCA_013389985.1. Lineage (NCBI taxonomy): Eukaryota > Metazoa > Chordata > Aves > Passeriformes > Malaconotidae > Dryoscopus > Dryoscopus gambensis. Next base: position 20,629 of record WEIT01011742.1, read on the forward strand.
TTCTCCTTTCTCTGCTGCAATGGAGGATGTTCATTCTTTTTTTAAATGGCATCAGAAGTCTAGTCTTGCTTTGTCTCAAAGACAGTCTCTGGACAAATACTGAGCCCTGATAAGAAGGCATGGTCCTGGACGACTTGTGTATCAGAAGAGTTTGTTGATTTGGATGTTGCTGTTATTTTCCTTACTGTCTTCACAGATGGCAAGCCTTGCATCTCACCTTGCTAAGGCCCACCTGGCTGGCTGGTGCTGTGTTCCTCATGGACTGTCAGCCAGGGGACAGCTTGATAACTACCTTGTGTTTCAGCCTCATGGAGAGCTCAGACTCTCAGGGACAAGAGGTTAATTGGAACAGATGTTATTTCAGAAATTGCACGATGCCCAGAAATCACATCTTTGCCTCCTTAAGCCTTTTCAGTGGTGTTGGACTGCCTGATCTCTCTTGTTTCTCTCACACTGGGCTCCTTTTCATCTTTTGAGTCACTCCAAACAATGGCAATCTTTACAAATACAACAAGACCTCCTCTTTATATCAGGCATTCTTCCCTCTAGGGATGCAAGCGATCTGAGCTGAAGAAAGAAGTAATTAAGGCCATTTTTAAAAGCTGTGTGTTTCCTACTTTATAGCTTTAGCAAAAGTTGTGTCTAATTTATACTTCAGTGGTATGTTTGTGCTCTCTGCTGGTTTTGACCTCTTCCTTTGAAATATGTTTGTGTAGTTTCAAAGAGATCTCAGATTTACTTTAAGTTTCCCCAAAAGGATTGATGTAAAAACTTTTTGACTTTAGACCATTCTGCTTCTCTCAGCATGGGAAACAAATAGAGACTTCCTCATATTTTTTAAAATTTGCTCTTTGCTGGTTTGAAAGAATGCAGCAGAAACACCTCTGAGATTACATGCACAATTATGTCCCAGTACTACTTCTGTTAGTGGGAATGAGCAAAAAAATGTTAAGGGATTCCCCTCCTCCCAGTGAATCAGGTCCCTGAGCTCATTATTATGAACAGCAGATAGAGAGGTAAGAGATGGAAACTAAATCTGAAATCATAAACTCATTAACAGACATGTATGGCCGTCTCCCACACGGCCACGAATGTGGGCCATCAGGTATTTCTGAATAACTGTTGAGGTCTGAAGTGTGCCATAGGGAAAACAAACACTTTTTCACTGAATAATCCTTCTCAGCAGATTCATGGCAAGGTTGAAGTTATGCAAAGTAGTAGGTGCAGGCAAAGGAATAGAGTTGAAGAATATTGGTGGCCTGTCCCTCTTAGGAAAAGGCTCAGGCCTTGGCCAAACCGTCCATTACTGGCAGTAAAGTGCTATTACTGCAGAGCATGATTTGTGTGACCTCTTCCTTCCCTGTGGGCATTAATTGATCTTTGGGTTTAAAAACTGCTGGAAAGTCAAAGCTAAGGTACAACCTGGATAAAACCAGAGGAACTTCCTCTGATATCTGTCACAAACTTTCAGCCAATATGAGAATGGACGTTGTTATCACACCTGTTTCAGCTGTTCCACAGGTGTCTGTATCACATCATGGCTTATCTCCAAGCAGGTGCAAAAGTTAGTGGGAGATCTTCTTGACCCTCTGATAGGGACAGGATGGGGGTAACCTGTAAATGTTTAAGATAAGTCACATGCATCTCATTGGGACAGAGATAGCAAGTGACAGGTTTTAGTATTATTGCCTTAATACAAACCCTGAATTACTCAGCTGATTGCAATAATAGGAATCAGAACTTCACAAAGCCCATCCATCTTGTTATCTGACCTTCATATTGTATTGCAAACCTGCTGGACTTGGACAATTCCTCAGTTTTCTTGGAAACTCTGAGACATTTTCCAAAGATCATTTGCAGTCATCTCTTGAATACGTTTCCAGTCATGGGCCTAGAAATAGAATCTATACATTGATAATAATGTGTCCTCCAATATGAATGTTCACAGACTGAAATGGAAGAAAAAGCTACACAATATCTTGCTATTCCTCCAAATAATGGTAGGTAGGCTGGTTTCTCTTAGGATTCTTCCTAATCTGTGAGACAACACTCTTGATAAGTGACCTGTATGTCCTTCTAAGACTTGAGAGAGTCTAACACCATTATTGTGATAGACTGGTTTCCATTGCACTTTATAACCCTGGGTTTCAGAAAGACTAACTGAGATCTACCAACAGGCAGCACTGAGGTGAGAAAGAGCTGAAGCCTCTTCTGACAATATAAATCCAACCAAGAGCCATAAAGGAGGAGTACCAAAAAAGTATCTTTAATCTCATACTGTCACATATTGTGTCTCTCTTTCTTGACACTGGTCTCAGTTAGCAGTGAAAGTGATTTTCCTTTTAATGACAATGTTCTACGAAAATTTATGATAGCAATTCTAAATTCCCCTTGTAGGACTCATTCATAGATTCTTAGTAATGTGCAGCATTCTTTATTTCTGTTCAACAGGGTGAAGTAATCTGTAGTGGCAAGATAGAAAAGGAAAAAAAAAAGAGAAAGAAAAATATACTTGTCAAAAAATCCTCAAATATGGAAGACTATTTGTGCACAAGTACACATACCTTCAATATATATATATTTATTATATAGGCAAGACATCAAAACCCAGCCTTGATATAAAATCTAACAGTGAAAGGCAGGTGCATGCTTGTCAAAACTAGCAATGTCCATGTTGTGCTGATATTTTGCCAATAAAAAATCAGTCACAATTGGCAAGGTCAGTGATACTTTGGATATATAGGGGAAAGAAAAGAAAGAATTTATTTTTTACAAATTCTTGTCCACATTCATTGGAAATCTCTTGGAAGATGAGTAAGTTATAAACACTATCAAGAGATCTGATGCAGCACTGAGCCTGACAGCTGTTACTGAAAGTAGTTTGCTGTGCTGCAGGCATCAAAACACCAATACTATGGCTTTAATTTCTTCAAAAGTTTTATTGTGTAAAATATCAGATAAGGAAGAGGCTTCCTGTACTTATTTAAAGTGAAAGCCTGGAGGGATTTTAAATGCAGTCAAACAGAATAAATGTACTACAAAATTTTGGAGTTAAACTGTGTGAATAATGATATATTTCAGGGTTGCTTTTTACAGATATGGTCAACACTCAAAGTAACAATGTTTTTAAATATTCTGCTTCTGCTTGAGAGTTGTATTTGTGGGTATGATAACATTGCAAAATCATTGCAGTAGTGGACAGAAGGAAAAGCCACTTCCATGGTCTGCAGATGCTGAAGCATCTGTGGTGTTGACAAGTGTTCTTGTAAGTGACCACTCACGTCTTGGTGTCACTTCACAAGCCTCATGCCACAGGAGATTGGTACTGTGCACAGCCCAGGACTAGACTGACACAAGAACTTGATAGACTCCAGAGGATGATGGCTAAATGCAATGGAAGTCTAAGGCACTTGAAGAGTAAATTGTTGCACACTGCCTGAAAGGGACTACTGGTGGTCATAGAAGATGGGTTGAGTGCAACAGCCAAACTTCACTATATGGATGGAAAGAGTGTTATGCCAGACCTTGTGTCCCTTACAACTTTCTGTGGATTAAGGAATTCTGAAAAAAAACTGTCTCAAAAATGACTGCAAAACACACAGTATCAAAATTTCACAGCTGAGCATGGTGCAGTGACATGATGCCTCCTTCTCATACGGTAGCTGGCAGGTTAGCTGCAAATATCTGGTTCTTCATGTGAAGTCTGGAAGACATGTCAGGAAATAATTCTAGTTTACATGGTGCAACAGAAAAAAGAAAACTTTCCATAGAGAAAATTGTCCTTTCAGAATATCTCACAATTAGAAATGGCATTTGAAACCACTTTTGAAAGCCCTTGCTATCTATCATGAGGAAGCTTCATGTTGAGGTTTGGGGTTTCTCTGCGATGGTGTAGCAAGCTCCAGACCTTCCCAGAGAGCACAGCCAGGCTTGTTTGGGGAGAGCGGCTGTTCTGCTTCCCGTAGCCCTGCCGAGCTGCCCTGCATTCCTGCTCTGGCCAGCTGTCGGCTCCACAACACAGTGGTGATAAAAGAGGCGAGACGGCTCCTCGCATGGGGACCACAGAGGATCTTTACTCACATAGTTCCCTAAAGCAGAGAGACAGCACACGGCATGGGCATTGGATTTTACGTGGGGCAGAGAGAGCACATGGACTAATGGTCTCAGGGCACAGGGGCGGGACATGGGTGGGACCTTGACATATAAGGGGAAAAAGGGGCAGGGGAATCAACGGGCCAGTCAGGGAAACAGAACTGAGATACCCTGGCAGGGTAGGACAAAACATCCTGGGAGGCTTCACCCTAACCTGGGGAGATCTTTGAGGGTCTGTCCCTTTAGGGGACTCTCTTGTTCCCTTATTGGCATATTCACTGGCTCCCACAGTTTTACAATTGAAGCAACATCTCGTGTATCATGGCAGGCAGGGAGGGAAAAGTGGATATTGAGTATGTACATGAATTATACTGACTGCACTGAGTCTGTGGGATGGCTTAAAATTTGCTGGTCATTCTGGAGTTTCAAAAGTTTTCAAGAAGTTTAACATGGCCACAAAAAATTATACTGCAAAAGGAATTTGAACTTTTGAAGACTGTGTGATGACTCCTCTAAAGGTAGACAAAAATAAAACTAGAAAATAAAGCTTGAGAGGTCATGTAGTCCAAATCTTATGTCCCAGGGCTTTTTCTAAAGTCTTACTATAGAGACATTTTCTCATGAGCAGACTCTTCCCATCTGCAATTATCCTCATGTCTAGAAAGCTTTCCCTACTGTTATACTCACTTCCTTTTGCTGCAAGGTCAGTGTATTACATACCCTGTTCGCTGCAGATATGAACATATTATTCTTTTCTTCACTGGGGCATTTAGTGTACTGGAAGATTGTTATCATTAGCCCCTATGATTTACTTCTTCTCTTAGGTTAAACAACCCCAGTCCTTTTGATCGTACTTGTAGGACATGTTGTTGTTGTTGTTGTTGTGGTGGTTGTTGTTGTTGTTGTTGTTGTTATTCCTATTCTATTCCTATTATTACAAAGAAAGTCTTGGTGACCTCCGGGAACATGTCTCTCTCAAAGGAACCAAAATATAGCAGTGTTCTCATTCCACAAACCAGAGCTTAGGACCTCCATCACCTGCACTATCAATCAGCCTGGCCCATAGAAGGTCATGTGGTCATAGGGGCTTTCTAAAGAGAGACATGTGAAAGTGTTGAATGGAAGGAAGGAAGGAAGGCAAACTGGAACAGAAAGCTGAAAAAACTGTTCTTGTGTTCTGGGCAAGAAGACTTTGTCCTGTGCCCTACCCACATGTCAAGATTACAAGGTAGAATTAGAAAATTCTGTTACCAGCTACCGTGGTAGAGATAACCAAGAGTGTGTAACAGCTAACTGTTTAGATTGAGAGATCTGTAACTAAACAATTATATGCTTTTTATTCTTACGCTATTCTAGCTACGGATTTGAAATATTAATATTTCTCCCAGTCCAGGTTGCTCACTGCCAGGCTGTGCTCCTGTGATGCTAAGTGATGTGAAAGATTTACCTTTCCTCAATATTAAACAAAATCATGAGGCAGCATTTCCTTAGTGTAATGTGTGATGGCATCTCCCCCTGGTAATATGATTTATTATACCCACTCTGCATTTCGCAGAATGATACATGTGGGCAAGTATCTTTAATGAAAAGTGATGCCTGGAAAAATGTTTCCCCAGAATAAAGAGCATGAAAAGCAGCTGCTGACTACTCCACATCTTCGGTGATGCATGTGTTCCTCCAACACTCAGCAAAGCATGGAGTTACATTTTCCTTATGTAAATTGAACTAAGATTTAGTGTTTTTCACAGATCCAGTGATACTTTATAACCATTTCTCACACGTGAAATAAGAAACCTGAAGACAGAGTTGCTTGTTATCAGATCTTCAGTGGTGCATCCATTTGTTTATAAGTGTTTAGGCGAGAGAGATCCAACAGCATTGTCATGACACAAGTTATTTGGGGATGACAAGTTTTATTGCTGGTCCCTGCAATGCTTTGCTTAAAGGCTTTGAAGAGACACTTTTTTTTCTCAGTACATGAGGGCAGTTTTCTGTACAGGAGTGGGGGGCATTAATTTTTATATATATATATATATAAATTCTAAAAAGAATGAAATTACCAAATCTGTACTGAATTTCAGTGCAAAATTACCATCTGATGGAGGGATTGGACTCTTGAGAATCCATCCCAATCCTGCACTTCATCTGCAGGAGCCATGGGCCCAGCCCACCTATATCATACTGTGATAGAACCATTTATCATACTGTGATAGAACCATTCCTGCTGAATTTCCCACTAATATGTGAAAACAGCTTCCCTCAGTATAAAGTGAAATATATCCTGGTATCTGCCTATGTAAACCACAGCTGAAACAAATGTCTGGTTTGCATCCGGATTGTGAGGGTGCCAGAGGTGAATACTGCACCCCATAGATTGACAGATCTCAACTACAACTATTAAACCAAGCATTTCGACTCAAGCATCAAACCCCCCGTTGACCCATAAGAAGTTTGTCCCTTTTTAGAGAGATACATTTTTGTCTGTATGCTGGTTATCTCTTTCAAGTGTGGGAAATTCCTCCACTGGAGTGTCTTTTATTCAATGCAGTATATGTGCTCAATAAACATGCATTTAATTAAATAGAATGACGAATTAGAGAAAAATACTTTTTTTACCCCAATACAATATTCCTCCCATTTACAATATATTTCCCCATCTGATTTTGTCCAGGACCATGTTGATCCATTTATTACAGGCAATCATTTTAGCTCTGAAGCCCTACTACTGATGTCATCAAGGTCTTCCCGAGGTTTGAACATCAGCTTCTACATGCTCTTGCTTTTCTCTAAAATGAATTAAGTTGAATTTCTTCAACATAAAATTTAAGCCTGAAAATCTTTTATTTTTAGAGAAATTATGTGATACAACTAAGACCAAACTCCCTTAACTGACAACACTGTATTAAGCAATGCTTCCAATTTAATAAGATATAATTGTCTTGAGCCTCATCCACATTTTTCCCTTTAAAATATTTCCAAGACTATCTGACACCCGATCACAGCAATCTGTAACCTGCTGCTGTTTGAAGGAACAGTTATATGCTTTATTTTCAAAAATCTTACTGATATGCTCCCTAGAATGCAAAAACAAACATTAGGCAAGTGAAAGGCTGGGTGTTTTTCCTCTACAAACATAAATATGGGGCAAAATTTCTTTGCTGAATTAAAGCAACAAATTTGATTTTCTTTCTCTACAAAGGCTCTCAGTATCATTTATCATGCATCATTGTACTCAACATAAGGAGACAATATTAAGGTTATTTAGAATGGATTGTATGTTTAGTGTTTGTGCAGGGTTGTTACAGCAGCTTTTTTGTCTATGTAGGGCTATCAGCTGCACATTCCATTACATCTACTTTACAGTAAAGTAGATTTTCCTTTCCTCTGGTGTTTTCCTGGTTTCCAATCAGAATTCCCACACTAAAGGTAATGTAGCAGGTTTATCCTGATCATTAAGTGAATATATAGAGGGTGATTTCTGCTGTAGGGGGACTTTATTCATCTTATGGGAAAGGTAATGCATATAATATTAATATATGAATGCAATGCAGTATCTAAAGATATATACCCCCAGGAGGCAATTTATCTGAAGGGCTGTTTTTCTGGTGTTCATTCATTTGTGTGAAGATGGTATTCCCAGACTGAAAATGAAGCAAATGAAGGGACTTCCCTGGTGCAAAGTGATGGATGATGATTTTGTTGCTACTGTCAAGAGATACATTAGACTAGGTTTCTCATTCTGAAAATGCTAGATGAAAAGGGATTAATTTCATGACCATTTGGGAGACTGAATTTCCATTCTTAATTATAAAATAATGCCCTATTATAATTTTCTCTGAGGTACCTTGATGATTGAAGCTGAGTTACTTGACTCAGGGACACAAAGAGATTCCAGAAGGCCCAGAGGTAAAACTTGAGGCACATGATTTACATAGCAGGATGTACTGTACTATGAAAATCTGAGCTCCTTTCACAACAGGAACCCAAGGAGTCTGTCTCTCTGGCCCTCACCCTCCCTGCCTGTTCTGGTAAGAATGTATTTTTGTAAAAAGACCTGCATGTTGGGAATTAGAGAGTGAGCGCCATGATCCAAAAATATGATTCACATGAGAAACTATGGAATAAAACTTCCCATGTATTTCCTTGATGTTTGACCCTGTACTTTTCCAAGACTGAGTCATGTTTTAATATGAATACTTTTATATACAGCATTACTATTATTTTTTCTACCCAAGACAATCAGTTTGTGTTGTTAATCTGTTAACCCTTTGCTCAGAAAAGAGCAAGTAGAACTTCTCTGAAATCAGGAAAGACATCAATGGTGGAACTTAACTGACTAATTACAGTAGCATTTTAGAGAAACTAAGACATCCTCTATGGCCTCCAGTTGCCGCCCTGGCAGGTTGCAGACCCATGAGTCCAGTGCCCCGCCTGCCAGGACTCTGAAGATTTAACATTACATGAGACATGCCCATCTGAACACAACTGAGTCTGGTTCTCACGGTGATGAGTTTGAGCCAGGGGGTGTGTTTAAGGGGAGGAAGTTCAGCTCTTTGGCATTGTCATTCCGTGTCACTGCATTGGCATCATCAGAAACACACTCAGCCTGTGTGATATCCCCTGGTGAGAAATGCTGGTGAGATCCAAGGCTGTGCCTCATAAATATGTCCTGACTGACAGCCATTTTGTGGTTTTGAGGTCTGAGGGTTTTTTGCTGGCATTAGTTTGTTTAACAAGAGTGCCTGAGTGGTTAGTGACAGTTGTGTTGATTTTAGCAGGAGTAAATTATAATGACTTATCGTACTGGGTTTCTGCCTAGTGTAATATGATGCAGTGCAAGGATCCCCCGATGTAAACGGATGCTCGGTTCTGAATTTTCATGAAACAAATGGATATGGCTACACTTCCCTGAGAGCCAGTGACGGGTGAGGTCAGGTTTCACTAATGTTCCCTGATGCATGGTGCTACATTTCTTTAATATAAACTAATCCATGTCAAGCAGTATCCTTGACTCTATTTGATATATGAGATTGGGTTTTTTCCTTTTTGGACATGATGGGAATACACAGACACCTTTTTTTAGTTGTATAGTCACAAATGATGCTGTGTTTCTCTATGCTCAAAGGTACTCATTCTTATGCCTCTCTATGTATTAAGGACTTGCAAGGGTTTTGTACTACAATGAAATCCAGCTACATTCATTAGTAGTTATCAGAAAAATACGAGGTTGCTCCAGCATTTATATCAGTAATGGCAGTTCACAGGCAACATCTTCTACCAAGTATGCCAGTCCCATGCACCTGAAAAATAGAGGGGGAGATAATTTTATTAACCATTTTGCTGCACACTAACAGTTTTCTTGGATATACGAAAATGCCATATTTTTTCTTAAGGTTAGGAGGGAGCCCTACCACTGTATAACAGGTGCTCTCTGCAGCCCTTGGTCTTATTCATCATCTCTGTCATTTAGGAAGTTTTACATTATTAAACAAATACTGATTCTGTTTATATCATAGAAAAAACCCTGCCTATTACTGATTTTAGACAAAAAGAAAGATAATGGCAATAAGCTGCATTACTTTTTCTTGTCTCAAACTTAAATGGCTTCTTCAAAATGCAGTTTTCTTTGTTCAACTCCTCTCAGGGAATTGAGGCCTTAAACATCAATTGGCATTAGAAAAGTCCAGCTCCATGTGTTTCTTTCCACACAAAGGGACAAGTGATGCATTTTACACACACAAGGGCATTGTAACTCACTTTCAGCTGTTGTGACCTCCACTCGCTGGGTCTGCCAACAATTACCTTAAATAATGGAATTTTTGTTGGAAAACTGAGGAAGAATGGTAAACATTCAGTAGTCCAAAACCATTTCTGTGTCTTGGTAATACGCAGGATCTCACTGTTGTTAGAGTTTATTATGGATTTAGCCTAGAGTAAAAGCTTTTGGGTAAATTTTGTGGTTACAACTCCACCATCTGATGGTCTGACCCAGCCCTTGACTGTGTATCTGTGGAAGCCCTGCTCCCATAGGACTTCCACTCAAACTTCTCCATGGATGCCAAGGACAGACTTTACCAATATCTTTACTTTTCTGCTCCTAGATATCTTTCCACTGGGTGTTTCAGGCTGGCCAATATAGATAATAATAGCATATGGTCTTTCATTTCATGTTAGTCCAAATGAATCCTCTGCGTTAAAAAATGGTGCACAAAGTTGAGCCCCATATCCATTTTGCAGCTACCTCAACCTTATAAGAAATTATATTTCTACAGATGCTGGTAAATTCTGTTCCCTGGGGACTCAAGTGAGGAAGATGCCCATACTGTGCAATACAGTGGATACCAAAGTTATCGAAGCTTGTGCCATACAATTTTCTGGAATGGAAACCAATTTAGTCATGTAGATATCACTTGCCTAAACAATACTGCTGTGGGCTGGTTAACATCAAATGAGATGGAAAACACAGTCAAAATCGCTCTACTGCTTCCAGGCCTGTGTCAGTACCTCTTTCCAGTGCTGCATCATGCCATGCTGGTTTGGCAGTAGGTACAAAGTTGTCCCAGGTGCCTTTACACAGAATTCATTCTCTTTCCTGTCTTTACATGAGACATCAGTGATGACACTCATCACTGTAAAGTAACTCAGTTCTATAGTTATATCCACTGGGATGAAATACAGTTTCACTTGGATGTTCTTATCAGTTCTTCAGAAAATCCCAGCCTCATACAACATACATCATGAAAAATCACTGTGTCTCATACTTTATTTTGGAGAAACACATATCTAAGTTTCTATCGATAGTGAAAATATTGGATATTAGAGAAACGCAGCCTCTTTGGATCTAGAAAAGGATACACACCATTTTAAGCAAAGCACTCAACCAGTTGCAGTTCTTTTCAGCCAGGAAATCACTGGCATGATATCACTGGCACTATTTTAACCTTTGTATCACTATGGTTATTAATTAATTTCATAACTCAATAACCTCAAGTTCACGCAACTCTGCTACAACCAGTGTTCTCTTACAAGCACTACTCTGCTTCAGAATGATGTGAGGCAAACCCTGTGTGTGTTTCCACATCTGACCTCCCTTTTTGTTGGGCATTTTGGCATTTGCCATCATTTGGTCTGGAAGGAACCCAAGTTCCAGCATTATTTTCCAGAGAGACAGGTGTGATGTATCACCTTACATTAAGGAAATCCAGTTTCCTGCACTAGCTTTGAATCAAGTAATCCAGATATAAAATGATTCATTAAACTGAGCTTTCTTGGAAGAAACAGCTCCATGAAGGAGGGTTTTACTGATTAAGTCTGATGAATGATGTTCTGGCTCTTGTGTCTACAATATTCTGTGAGAACCAGTGTTGTGAAAGAAAAAGGTGCAGCAGGACGGGTGTCTTAACAGAATGACAAATGCGAATTCTTCCATATTATATGAATTGTAGAGGAAATGTTATTGCTGTGAAAGTATTCAGGTGGGGGTTTTTTCTCATCTAACGTGCTGTGTCAAACCACCTTCTAGAATTTGGAAAGCACGTACGAGGTCAGAATAAAGAAAACACCAGTATCTGCTGCTGTTTTGACCCAGAAGGGAGCATAGAGTGTACCTTTCATGCACTTGGCAGGACATAACTCCAGCTCCTCGCGGGAAGAGCCGCGCCGCCGGCCTGCAGCATCCTGGCAGCAGCAGCCGCAGCAGCAGCAGCAGCAGCAACAGCAGCAGCACTATTTTACCGGCTGCTCCATTCTCCCGGCTGTGCTGACCTCTGCTGGTACTTTTCCGAGGCGCTACGTTTTCCCATTCTCGCTCATTTTCAAGCCTCTCACATCACATTAACGCAACGATGTTTTTCTTTCACGTATCCGTCCAATTTTTCTAAAACGTTTGTTCCACCATGCGAAGTGACGAACTCATTTTCTGTTGATGGCGTCCTCTGAGGTGCAGAAGCACAGCTTCAAATTCAGCTCTTCTTCATTGCTCTGCTCCTCAATCATGGACCAACCGCCAACTTCCTGCTCTCCTTTGCCCACAAAGCCATCATCCCCACGTGCTCTGTGACACCCCCAGTCAGGCAAACAGGGCTTGGACTCTGTCACTATTTTACACTATTTTTAATTTGAGAGCTGTGTTTGATCAATGATTTGGTCATCTGTGTCAACTGCTGTGTTATTACATTCTCTAGAATTTTCCAGTTACTCCAGTATAACTTTTGACAGGGGCATGTAAAGGTAAGACAAGGGGGAATGAATGCATTTAAACTGAAAGATGGTTTAGACTGAGTCTTAGGAAGAAATTCTTTACTTGTAGGGTGGTAAGACATTGGAACAGGCTGCCCAGAAAAGCTGTGGCTGCCCCATCCCTGGAAGTGTTCAAGGCCAGGTTGTATGGTGCTTTGAGCAACCTGGTCTAGTGGAAGGTGTCCCTGCACATGTCAGGGGTTTTGGAACTAGTTAATCTTTAAGGTCCCTTCCAACCCAAAACATTCAATGGTTCTGCCAAAACCCTTCCTATTCTTAATAGAGCAGCCTTAGTCAGTTGACTGGGTTTAATGTTTAAACTGGCCTTTCCATTCATGCAATAGTTCAAATGTTCAAAATAACAAGATTTATTCCAGGCTACTGGTTCCTCTTTGGCAAAATAAGACAAAACTCGGTATAGATACATTCAAGATATCAGGCATTTTCCATGTTCCATTCTCAGGATGACTCATGCCAATTTTTTTTCTCAAAATACACAAAGAACTGCCTTTAAATATTTGAAAAACAACTGACATTTCACTGTGAATTCTGGATGTGTAAGACTCAGGCGAAGCCTGATCAAGGACTGCAGATTAAACCCCAGAAGGATTTTGACACCTCTCCTTGAACCCAGTTTTGAGTGCGTGTTGGCTCACAGCTCTCTTCTGAGTGAGGCACCTTGACTATTTCAGGGGATATGACTCAGCACTTTGGACACAGATTCTGTAGGTGCCTCCTGTGAAGCCAAACTCAATTCCTTCCTTTGCTTGGGAAACTGAAACCCTCATCTCCCTTCAGCTTTCAGTAAGGACCTGGATGCCAGATCTCTGCACCTTTGCTGCCACGGTTGTCCAGAGGTGCAATGAAGCATTGAGGATTCATGCAAAACAAAGAAGTCTCTTCTAATCTAATGGTTACCCATTAGGCAATGCTTACATTTTTTTAAATGAAATTAGTGCTTCAGGATTGACCTCCAATTAACATGATTGTCCTTTGCTGTTGCCTTTGAGTGTTCTGTTTTATTTTTGGATATTCTCTTTGGGCCTTTCTTCACAAGGAAACATGGATCATTATTAGCTTTCTCCAAAAGAAGAAAATACTGTAACTATTTTCATTTTGGTCACTAATGATAGCGTAAAAATAGAATTGCAATCCAAACACTGATAATTGTCAAAGAGCATTTGTATAATTATCTGTTCTCAACTTATAACCTTGTTTGTCTTTTGACTGTAAAATTGCTCTTTCATTTCAGTTTCTCAGAAAGAATGATCTTTTTCCCCATCCCTTGAGTTAAGTGGCCATCCCTTCATTCATTTGTCATGTGAGTAAGGAAAAGGCCGAATCAATTAATCAAAGGCTTGCAGAGCAACACTGAGCAAAGAAATGGTTGGTTAAACCTTGCTTTCAATTGAGCCTTAGAAATTGAGCCTTGGAAATTCCAAAGTAGGTGTTTTCTTTTTGCAAAAACAACCTTGAGACTAAAAAACAATTTTTTCTTTCAATTCTCTTCTGGCATTTCCTTTACTCTGGATCAAACTGAAGAGCTGCAATAAAAATCTTTTTTTTTGCAACCTCACTTTTGAGGCTTACCTGTTAAAATATGATACTACCACGGGCGTCTGCTTTTGTAATTGCAATTAAATGGAAGGGTAAGTTAAGAGCAAGGAAGAAGAAAACTTCTAAAGTGTTAATTAGTGACTACGTAAATAACAGGTCCTTGTCACACCCGCGTACTAATGCTTTATTACAATGGTTTCGTGTGTACAGTAGCAAGGTCCAGAACTGGAAAATGGTAGCAGGACAGCTCCTTACCAGATTTCCAGTTGGAGACTTTACTAGATCTTGAGAAATTTTATCTGCAATGGGTAATTTAAAGTGAGGAGGACATTGCTGTCAGAGAGTGCTGAGTAACTAAGGACATTATTGACACCTGGGAGGATGTGGAAGAGAAATCAGATGAATCCTCCACAAACCTAGGGCTAGAGGAGTGAAGTTTCAGGCAAGAGACGAGATGGAAAGCTTCTTCAAAAAATGGGACACAACTTTGATCACTACACTCAACTCAATGCTTGAGGACTAGAAATGTATACAGAAAAAAGACCAGAAATCAACTGAGAGGAATACCTTGAGCAGTTCTTTCCCAGAAGGGCTTCCGAATGGATGAATCCTCAGTGGCTTTCTAAGAATTTCATTGGACTTAAATATCTCCTATATTATGCACTGGATCTCAAGCAACAAGGGTTTATATTTAAAACAAAGACATTCTTAATTTCTTTATAGTCTGAATGCAGGAAATTACTTCAGCTGACACTGAAATGCAAAGTTATGGTCTTAAAATTTCACATATATGTTATTCTACTTAAAAAATAATTTTGTCTACTCTATTTAATGGTATCTGATTTCAATGTCTTTTGTATAATCATCAGGAGTTAAATATAGTGTATACCTGAATGCATTGACCCTAATCACAGAGGACTGAACATACAGACTGATCAAAATATCACGCTCTAAAACTGTGTGTAAATATTATTTTGGCATTTTTGGATGGGTCAAGCTTATATTTAGCCAGTAATGTTCATCAAGAGTCATGATATGCACTAAAAGCAAGAATGATCTTTACGCTCATTTGCTTTTTGGAATTAAAGAGGAAATTATTTTTCATGGCTCAGTAAAGGTAGTAATAATTACTGACAGGTTGATAACAGTTCACAGAGAAGGTGTTTGCTGGTGGTTGATTTTCAAATGCAGAACCACAAGCAAATGAAATCAAATTAATTTGGAAAGCATCTTGAGGAGTGGCTACCTACTGATCTGCCTCAAGACTGGATCAAGCACTCAGCCATTTCTGACAGATGTCTATCTTACTGGTTTGTATAAGACTTTCAGTGATGCGTGCTCCACAGGAAACCTAATCTTGGGCTTCAGCAAAATGAGTTTCCCTGAAATCTAACCTAAAGCTTCCTTATTGTATTAAGGCACTCTACTTCTCCCTATCCTTCCTTTGAGATGAAGAACAGATTTTTCTTTTCTTTTTTGCACCGATTTTTTATATTTTCAAAACTATTATAATGTCCTGTCTGATTTTTTCCCCACCTCTCATCATCTTCTCTTCTTTAGGCTATCATTCTCACGTCACCTTGTCTTCCATGTCTCACATACTTCTGACCATTCTTGTCACTCTTCTCTGAGATTTCTCCAGTTAGCCCAGATCTCCCTTGGACCTTGATACTCGAATATGGACACAGAGCTCTAGCTGAGGTCTTAGTACAAATAAAAATCATAGGTCCTACATCCTGCAGATTTCTCTTTAGTTTTCAGTGTATACTTGTCTTTTCTGGGATAACACACTAGTGTGGAATCACAGTCATCTCAGAAACCTCCAGCACTTTTCTGGAGAAGAGATTCTTAACCAATCAAGGTTAAGGTACCTAATCTTAGTCTATACACGTCTTTTAAACTACTTCAGTCTAAATGCAGTATTTTGCACTTCTTTTTTTCTATTTCTTTTATTGACCTTCTCTCAGTCTACAACATCCCCATGAGGGGAAGAAGAGGAGTAGACACTGATCTCTTCTCTGTGGTGCACAGTGACAGGACCCAAGGGAATGGCCTGAAGTTGTGTCAGGGGAGGTTTAGGTTGGACATTAGAAAAAGGTTCTTCACCCAGAGGGTGGTTGATCA
Organism: Dryoscopus gambensis; assembly: GCA_013389985.1. Taxonomy (NCBI): domain Eukaryota; kingdom Metazoa; phylum Chordata; class Aves; order Passeriformes; family Malaconotidae; genus Dryoscopus; species Dryoscopus gambensis. Next base: position 36,640 of record WEIT01011742.1, read on the forward strand.
CTGGAACAGGCTCCCCAGAGAAGTGGTCACAGCACCAAGCCTGACAGACCTCAAGAAGTGTTTGGATAGTGCTTTCAGGCACATGGTGTGACTCTTGGGAATGGTGCAGTGCAGGGCCAGGAGTTGGACTTGATGATCCTTGTGGGTCCCTTCCATTTCAGCATATTCTGTGATTCTGTTTTCACCTCTTTATTCCAAACTATTAAGACAAGTTTTCCAGTCATTTTCTTTCTTCCCCAAGTTTCTTCCCCTACAGCTTCTCATAATAGCATTATGTGAAAGCTTAAAACCCAGTATATTATTCCTTATGGATCACTCAAACCATTAAGGAAAATATTGAACAATACCAGACCCTTGCAGAACTAAAACTCTATATACCCTTGGATTTTGCCAGGGAATTGCTCACTAAACTAACTAAATTGTAAATACTGTGATTTCTGGGCAATGTTCTATCTGCTTTATACGACTTACATGCAAATCTTGTTTTCTTGAAATGATATGAGAATCAATGTCTAAAAATTTGCTAAAATCACCCTATATGACTGCTCTCACTTATTTGTAAGGCCTGGTGTCCTACAGCAAAGCAAATGAGATGGGTTTGATATGATTACCTAATGACTAATGTGGGTTGTTGTGGACTGTTCATTTTTCTCTTTATGTTCCAAGCACTAATAAATATTCTCTGTTCCAGTAAGGAAGTCAGCCTTAGGTAAATGGATATATTTTTCTCATTTTTTAAAGCTGTGCGCTCTGGTGTTACAGCATCACAGCTGGACGTTCACAAACTCTCAAGGAGTCGTAGTAGAGAAGTCCCGTGAGTGGGTTCTGCAGGTAGCGCAGTATGTAGCTCACAGGCCTCTGGTTTGGAAACACCCAGCTCTCTGCCCACTCTGCTCTAGTATTGCTCAGTCACCTGTTCACAGCAACAGGGCAGAAATTATGTGTTATGTATTTTCAAAATTTCATTGTATGATCTCAGTCATATAAAAGTTTCATGTATATTTCATTGCAGATTCTCTTCCAGCTAAAAAAAAGCAATGAAAGATACATCACATCAGGGTGATCAGAGCCATCAACATCCGGAATTGTTGCAAGGATGATGCTGTCTAACACCTACTTGTGGCCCTGAAGCCTCTCTGTGGGCACACCTTTCACCTGGAGCAGAGCACTGCAGGGGAGCTGCCAGCAAAAGTCTCTTTGCCCTGTGTGGAGCTGGTTTGTACCTGCAGGACACAGCAGCTGTTGGGGGACACGCTGTGCTTCCTCCTGGTACCACCCTGAGGAGAAGCTGAGGAGAAACAAGGGACCCAGCCTCATATGCACCCTCTGCACCAGCTCCAGTGTGGGCTCGTCTTGGTGGGGTCACAGGTCCTGCCAGGAACCTGCTCCAGTGTGGGCTTCCCACAGGGTCACAGCCTCCTTCAAGCACATCTGCCCACTCCAGCATGGGGTTCTCCATTGGCTGCAGGTGGAAATCTGCTGCACCATGGACCATGGGCTGCAGGGGCACATCCTGCCTCACCGTGGTCTTCACCATGGACTTCCGGGGAATCTCTGCTCCAGTGCTTGGAGCACCTCCTCCTCCTCCTCCTTCTTCACTGACGCGGGGGGTCTGCAGAGCTGTTTGACGTTTTCTTACTCCTCTCTCTAGCTGCTGCTGCACACCAGATTTTCCCACCATTCTTAAATACATTATTCCAGAGGCCCTTTACCATTGCTCATGGGCTCAACCTGGACCACGATGGGTCCATCTTGGATCCAGCTGGCATTGGCTCTACTAGACATGGGGAAAGCTTCCAGCAGCTTCTTATGGAAGCCACCTGTGAAATGGCCCTCCTGCCCTCCGGCCTTGCCAAGCAAACCTAATACAAATGAAAAGGTTATAGCACATTTCCACATTTCTATTATTGACTGCGTGTGCTAGGTGAAGATTTCCCAGGTGGTGTCCTTAAAGACAATGGAAACATGGGCTGTACTTTGAAAGTCTGAATGCTGTATGGAAATACATGACTCTATCAGTATGTCAGTATTCTTTGACAGTTTGACCATTACAACTGGAGCAATCTGGTCATGTATGCATTAATGCTTATGACCAAAAGCTTTAATTGTAACACAAGTTTCAAGGAAGAACTACCAAATTCTTTGCTTATAAATGTATTTCTTATCTAAAAAATCAGACAGTTGAGATATATTAGTGATCCAGTCTTTGTCTGGAAATCAAAATTATTCACGTTTAACTAAACTTTAAATGCTAAGGGCTAAATATAGGTTCTCATTCCCTTTGAGACCATATTGCCCTCAATAACTTTAAGAATTTAGACCTCTGCCTGATTATCCCTTATCTGAGACAGTGGAAAGAAATAGTATTAGCTTTAAAGTCTGTGAACAATTTGGAATGCATTGAAATTAATTAAAAAAGCTTTTGATTACAGCAGAGCTGTAATCAATGCCTAATAGCGAAAATAAATATGAGAGAAGAGATTTTGGTTTCATTTATCTGTTTGATGTTTTAGTGATATCATGGCATTGTATTCAGCAGAGCTGGGATCTGACAGTGAATCACAGCACTGGTCACTTGGGTTATTTACAGTTAGCCAACAGGAACAAGTCACCCCATTATGAAGCAGTGCTAATTACTTCCAGTCTCTTTTTCATATCACTTAAAATCTGATTTTCCTTTCAAGCTTTTGTTTTATGTCTAGAAGCAATCATAAAGCAAACCAGAAAATAAAAAATAAAAATTTTTTTAAAAAGAAAAAGGCTTTACAATTTCAGCCAAGCAGATTAAATGTGTGTGATGGTGGAGAGAGAATTATTAAAAGCTGCTAAAATAGTTGCTGCCATACATACAACTTCAGACCACAGGGCAGAGACCAGGTTTTGGAGCGGCCTCTGCCTCACTGCTGTGGGCTCTGAGTCAGTTCAAAGTGCTAAGCTATTCATCTAGATTGTTCCCATATCCTGGGGAGACAGGCCTCAGGACATAGGTATGTCCTGAGGCCAATTCATTTGAAAGTGCTCAGCTGCCACCTCAACCAGGAGCTCAGAGGGCAGGTATGAAATTCCTCTACCTCCATATGCCCTGGAGTATGGCTTGTTAGCTGCCTGCATCCCAGGGTGAATGAGGAGGGAAGGCTGGCTCAGCCCCCAGCCTTGTCCCTGCAGGTTAAAGCTGGGGTTGACTCCAGAGCGTGGAGAACTCTGACCCTGCTCATGAGGGGCTGGTAAACCCCAGGATGCATCTCCCTTCCACAAGGGCTGGGGAGCCCATCACAAACCACTGTCCTTCCTTCCCCACACCACATGGGAGGAGATGTTGGTGAGTTAATAAAAACCAGACCATTTTGCTCAGTGGCCATCTCATTTTTTGCCAAGCAGTTGGCAGTGCTGCAACATGCCAACGAGTTTGTCACTGAGCTCTGCATACTTGAGAGGAGGGTTCGTTCCTGCCCCCTGGGAATCTGAAGGAAGGCGACCTTAAATGCCTTAAATACCGCTCAGCTCAGGCACCATCTGGAAACAATGAGCTAGTAGAGGCCAAGGTGCTGATGCACCAAATTAACACAGGTCCCAGGTGCTGACATGTTACTTCCTGCTCTCCCCTAGCCTTGCTGTGTCCCACACATGGATTTCGTGGATTTGGGCAGTGGGGACACTGCAGTCTCAGGGGTTAAGGGCTGCTGTGCTGGTGTGTTCACTGCAGCTGGGGCTGGGTGGCACATGGTCAAGATTCAAAAAGGATGTTGTTTTCCTTTTCTGCCATAAATCAATAAATTTCTCCAGGATTTTTCAATTTGTAGGTCCTTTTCAGCATATCTCTTACTCTCATCAGTTCTCTTAACTTTGTTTTTCTTAGACTACATTTTCTTTTTAGTCGCCCTTTTGTTTCATTCAAGTGTAAGATTTTCTCATTATTTTTGCTTTCCATTTGTTTATTTTATTCCGTTTCATTTTTCCTCTATCTTTTCTTGGTTTCATCTTAGTTTTCTCCTCCTCCTTTCCATTACCATATTTACATTTCTCTTTCAAGGTCCACTTTCTATAGCCCTCTTCACATAATCCCTGGATACACACTCCAACCCCCATATCAATCCTTTTTCTACTTATAACCTTTTGTCCTTTTACTGTTTTTTTCCCTTCCAACACACATTTTCTCTCCCTTCTCATATCCAGATGTTTTTCCCCCTCTATCTCCAGCTGTGTGAATAAATGACTTTTTTGTTTGTTTCAAGGAAGTTAGGTCAGTCCTGAATAAAAGCAATCATATTTTCAGGAAACCAAAACAATGTAAATGATCATTTTGAGTTAATGTTTCAAAAAGAAGAAACTGAAAAATTATTGAGTTTGAATTTTCAGAAATTTACAGTAAATCATAGCTGAAGTAAATTTGTAAATGCTGGAGTGACTGAAAAAAAAGCAAAAGCATTTAGGTTTTGAGGGTGGAGGTGAAGGCAGGGCAAGTAATTTGCTATTTCCTTTTTGGCAGAAGTAAAGGAAAGATCTCTATCCAAAATCACTCAGGTAGCTCTTGCTACACCTTCAAAGAGTTTTTGTTTTGATCAAAACAAATGTTTTGTGAGCAAAACAAATTTGTCTGATAAATTTATTCTGCCCTTAATTTCTATTTCTTTCTCCTCCCCTGTCCAGACTGATTACGTGCAAATGGCAGGGAGGCACAGTGCACTTTTTATTTGGATGTTACTTTAAAGAAAAAGAGTTGATCTCTTCCCAAGCAGGGAGCATCAGCTGTACTTTCTTGTGTTTCCCAGTCCTTAGCTTCCTGGGACAGCAATTAAAATAGATCCCAGGTGGCTTAAAAATCTTGAATCACATCAAAAGCACAGAAGCTTCTTACTATTGACAGCAGTTTCTTAAAAGGGAGGGCAAATGTGTTTCTTGTCGACGTTCTGCACTTCAATAGACAGCATTAGTCTCAGATGAAGGCTGCAAAGTGAAAAACAGCAGCTGAGGACAGCCAGGCTCTGCCCCGAGACATACAATATGATTTCTAGTGATTTGGATCAGAGTCACATCTGGGTACCTGGGAGAAGAATCCAGCCCAGACTTGGCCCTGAATGCCACGTTTTTTCTGTCCATTGTGCCTAGATCACAATCAGCAAAAAGATTTTGTGGGAGAGGAGGGGAAGAAGAGGAAACTGCCAATGAGAGAATGTTCTTCACCCATAAATCCCAATGCATTGAAAGACAGATTAGACCCCTGCTTTCTTTTTAACCATCCCCTGCCTAGAGTCACTCAATCCTGAAATTTGCTGAACTGTTCAGCTCATGTCTGCCCTGAAGTAATGAATTGGCAGGCCTATTTCTAACGGTGATTAATGAAGCTTTTCAGAGGCAACCCATTATTTGATCCAAAGTTAAAACAGTGGTTCATCATTAATCACTACACGACATAGGCTCACAGATTCATAATTCTCAGCAAGCCCATTTCATTAAGGGTCCCTCTCTTTCTTTTGTTAACCCAGGGCTCCCCTGTCTCCCCACCCCTCATGGACACCTTCCTGGCACTCCATTTGCAGATCTGTTTGAAGAAAAATTCACATGCTCTCAGGCATATTTTTCAGGCTCCACAGCCTCTCAAAACTACATCATTTTCCTTGAGGTTTTAAAAATTCCTCTTCCCATAGAAAAAAAACATATCCGATTATCAAATATGAGCCAACATTGGCACCCAGTGGCTGAACAGATTAATCACAGATACATATTCCCCTGAGCCCGCCTTCCCCATTCTTCAAAGACAGGTTTTCCCCTAGGATGTATGTGGTACTCTTACGCAGCCTTCTAGCTCTAGGCCACCTAGGCATGGCTTTGGACGGGTTATGCTAAGTGAGGAAAATACAGGTTGTGGCTGGTCCTCCCCTCTGCCAGGGCCCATCAAAATCGCTCCACAGAAGTCCCAAGGTGGGACAAACATCATCGAAGTGCCTGGGGTGAGGACACCTTTACTGGCTCCCGGGAGGCTACAGCACTCACACGACATCATTTGTCACCCAGCAGATGTCCTGGATCTGCTTCTGCAGGCATCACCTGCTTGTAGAAGCGCTGAAGCTGTTTGTTAGTCCTGCTCCCCCACAGTGCTCCCCGCAAGACATTCATAATGGTGTCAGTGGGCTTAGGCAAAGTCATAGTGAGCCTTTTATTTCTAAACTATTTTCCTGAACTTGCCAGTGATTTGCCCTGGGGAAATGTGGTGGGTTGACCTTGGCTGGATGCCAGGTACCCACATGCCACACTTTTCACCCCCCTTCTTAGCTGGGTGGGGCAGGGTGGGTAGAAAATAAGATAGAGGAAAACACTTGGGTCAAGATAAAGACAGTTTAATAAAGCAAAAGCTGAGGCTATGCACAGAAGCAAAGGAAACAAAAGATTTATTCTCTACTTCCTACCAGCGGGTGAAGCCCAGACACTTCCCAGGAAGTAGGGCTTCCAGTTGCTCTGGAAGACAAATGTCTTCTATATGTCTTCAAATTCTGTGGTCAGGGACCAGGTATTTATTGCTTTCTGTCTGAATTCTCTCACTCCTTCCTCCAACTTCTTTGTTGAAGGATCAGCTTCTTGATCAAACTTTTCCTCTTCCTTCTCCTCCCTTTACAACAGATGATACAGACCTGTTGTTTTCCTTACGTACTGTTTCTTTTTCACTGCTGGAGCAATGACTACAGTGTTTGGGTCTCTGTCTCAACCACAGTTCTCTGAGAGTACTGAACTGTGGCTCAGTAGGCCACAGGCCAGGCACCAGTACAGTGGTTTTCACCAGGGTAGGCAAAGCACTCTTCTGTCAGGTGGCACACCAGTTTGTCAGGATTACTTTCATGTTCAGCTGTGAAGTCCCTGGCTATGGGACATGATAACCATTCTAGGAACCTGCCCAAATCCTTTCACACACCCAGGCACTGCTGCCTTCAGACACATTTCTGTCTCTCCTGACCCAAAAGTTGTCTTCTCTTACACCAGAATGACAACAGATTCCACAAACTACATATTCTGCTACAGTGTTAATTAGCAGTATTAAAGAGCTCACAAGGGTAAACAAGACCCTCAGGAACCTCATAATAAAACCACCCACATCAACCTCGGGTAGGAGGAGGCAGATGTATTCCCTCATCTTCTCCACAAGATAGCTCCCCCAGCACAGCAAGGCCATCAATGCCAGAGCAAAACACAGAGCTGTTTCTTGTATTAACATGTTCCCAAGCTCAGCAAAATAGAGATAAGCAGTGCAGTCAACAAACTCCCTGGCCTGTGCAGGTGTTTGCCACTTCACAACTACTACAGCCGTAGCACACTTAATAAAAAACTGCCACAGTCTCATGACTCACACTGAGCACCAAAAGGGACTGTGGTGGGTTGGCCTTGGCTGGATGCCGACTGCCCACCAAGCTACTCTACCACTCTCTCCTCAGGAGCACAGGGGAGGGGAGAAAATAAGATGCAAACAAAACCCTTGTGGGTCAAGATAAAGGCAATTTAATAAAAGCAAAAACAAAGGTCATGTGTGGAAACGAAGGAAAACAAAAGATTTATTCTCTAGTGCCCATCAGCAGATGATGTCCAGCTACTTCCCGGGAAGCAGGACTTCAGTACACAGAGTGGTTCCTCCACAAGACAACCACTGCAATAACAAAAACCCTCCCCTCCTCCATCCTCTTAGCTTTTATATCTGACACCACATGGTATGGAATATCCCTTTGGTCGGTTTGGGTCAGCTGTCCTGGCTGCGTCCCATCCCAAGATCTTGCCCTTCCCCAGCCTACTGATGAGAGTGCAATCTTGAAGAGACAGCCTTGGTGCTGTGTGAGCGCTGATCAGCAGTAGCCAAAACACTGGTGTGTTGTCAGCACCTTCCTAGATACCAATGCAAAGCTCAGCTCTGTGAGGGCTGCTGTGGGGAATGTTAACTTCTGCTCAGCCAGACCCGATACGGAGAGGCAATGACAGAAAAGCTGGATGGTGGCTGGCATGTAAAGGGGCCATCCCCAGCCATTACTTGCACTGGAGCCATGGAAGCACTGACCCTGCCTTACGGACAGTCATTGGCAGCACTTTGGCACAGCCCCCAAAACATACCGAGAGCACCTACTCCTTGGCCATAACCACATTGCAAGCAGCAGGAACATCAGCAAAGGGGGATCCAATATTTTCAAATTCAGAAGGTAAAGGGCAGAAAGGAAATTTCCTATAACTTTGCAAAAGCATTTAGCTCTGAAAAAGGTGAAATATTTAATTAACAAACAAAAATCTAGTTCACTGAATTCATGTAAAAAATGTGAGGGCATGATATTAAAATGCTTTAATACCTTCAGGATATACAGTTGATATTCAAAAATTCAGTAGAATAATATGGTAAGGTAATTTATACATAACATGAAATTAATATATATAAATTTCAAATAAATCCTTTCTCTGTCTTTTAGAAATGGACAACTTGGCTTCCTTGGCTCCATGGGAGGAACAGCTGTGAAATATTCCTTTAGTCTTTTTAGCCAGAACCGAATTCTCCAGTCACTGAATTGAAAATGCTTCATCAGCTTTAACCATAACATCTCTAATCAGATGTAAAAATTAAGGCACAGAGGAATAAACAGTTTTTTGTTCAAGTCTACACATAAATCTATTTGAAGTATCATCAACTGCTTTCCCTACAGGACACTGTTCCTTCCAGCACTTATTATGACCGTGTCCATACAACTGTAGTGTTAATTAATGAGAAGCTATATTCAGGTTTTAAAACAGTGCTTTACAGTACCCTAAACCATCTGAGAATCCCTGTTTTCATTCCTACCCTGTTACATTTACCTGCAACCCATTAAGAAATACTATAGATGGAAGAGAGCAAGATGCTTGTGAGAGCAAGTGCCTTGCACTGCAAATACAAATATTGCATGGGATTGAAAAGCCCATCTGAACACAGATGTTCATTGGCTTACAAAATCAAACACACCTGGACATCAAAAGGAAAAAATGTATTTAATTAAAAAGATCCTAAGATAGTATTAAAAATACCTCAAACACAGATACATCATTGTGAAGAACTTACCACAAATAAAATTAGAGTTCTCTATGAAGAAAAGTCACATTAATTTTCCTTTCAGTCTGAGAAACTTACTTCCCAGCAAGCACTTTCTGTACTGCAACCAAGGCTGTAAGCTACAATGTAGAACAGCACAAACCAGAAAGATACGTCCCAAACCTGCTCCATGGTCACACTGAGTAGGGATGCTGAGATCATGACCAGTTTTAAAAAGAAAATAACTCACTTAAAATAAAGCAATATCCCTTCTGCCTGCCAGTGACCTAGCAGCTTTCCTGGAGAGCTTTTCTGGAGCTGTGAACTGGTAACAGTTTGACCTCAAAGAACAGTGGCCCAGTGTCCCACCAAACCAGGAGTGCTCTCACCGGGTGAGTTCTGAGCTGCAGATTGGGGCTGGCCCTGCAGGAATCCCAGGAATGTGCTGGTTATGACTGCTCAGTGGGGCGCTGCTTTCTGTGCACAGCCTCCTGTCTCTCTGAGACATCATTCCTCCCAGGACAGCCATGTGTGGTGCCAAGCACTTGGGTGCAACTGATTACTTGAAGTCAGACATGAGGGAAAGGACTGCAGGCAGAGCTTAGGCTGGAGGCACTGTGTGTGTATATGTCTGTCTATGGGCATGCACTGAAGGGAACCGTACTGCTCTGCTAAAGTGCCCCAAAACACCAAAACTTTGCCTTTGAAATACCAAAAAGGCTTCTATGAGCACAGGCTCCCCTCACCTCAGCCCACCCCTGCATAGGCTGCTTTTTAGTGTGCAGCTACACGTGCCTCCACATCCCTTCAGCCTTCACTCACTGGCTCAGCCTTTGAGAGCCCCACCTTACTGGCAGTCAAGGTGTTAATGTGATATTGGCAGCCACTCACCGGGAAATTGGACAGCACTCCAAACCACCGAAAGTTCCCAAACTCACCCTTCTTTATTGCTGGTGATTTGGCACAGAGCCTGCTCAGCCCTGTGGGCTGACGTGTTAGCCACACCTCAAGGACACAGCTCTGTGGCTCAGTGTTGCCTATATGTGTTTGAAAGAGGTTCTTTCCTTTGTGCTCCATAAGCTTATAGAAGGCAGAGGGAAGATTTCCTTCCCCTCCCCCATCCCATCGCTTTATTTTCACAGGCTTTGCTCATAAACGGATTGGGAATACTCGGTGGGAATATATTCTCTGTAAATAGTTTCTTCTGTCTGCCTCCTCTGTGCAACCAGGAATGAAGCCAGAAAAAGACTGTTCAAAAGAAGCCTGTCTCTTTAGCACTAGGAGTTAAAGATACTCAGCTGGGCTGAGCAGATCTCAGCCCTGTCCCCTCGGCATTTATGCAATCTACGTTAGATAATGAAGTAAAATCAGACATGATCTGAAGACCACCTACTAGGCTGCCACCCACCCTCCTCATCCATCCGTTACTGATGTATTGGCCTGAGCTGTCTTCCTGTTCCCAGCTGACCCTGCCCCGCAGGACCTGGCAGCAGGAGTGGGAGCAGTAGACACAGCCCTGTGCCACAGAACAAGTCGGGTTTTGCTCCCCGGCAGAGCCTTCCCCGGGCATCTCCCCTGGCACAAGACCTGGCTGCACCTAATTTGTGGCCCTGCCACAAGACTCCATAGGCACACAAAGAAGTTGGGACAACGTGAGAAGTTACCCCGTGCCCACTGCCAGGCCAGTGTGACCATTGCGTTACTGGTCCTGCATGAGTACATGATGCTGATGGACTTGCCCTGCTCTGCCAGGGAGACAACCCCTCGGAAGGCATCAGGGAGGCAGGCTGAGAAGAGCAAAGTAAGCCTCTTTGTTTTAACCAGCTCTGACAGAGTAGTCGAAGGGAGCAGCTTTCCGCGGTTTCCTTGAAGGTTTCTTTCCTTTAGGTGGCGGTATGTGTTTGCGGCTCCCCGCAGCACCGCCTGCGCTCCCAGCCCTGCGCCGAGCATCCTCACCCGGTGCTCAACCAGCGCTGGGTTAATTTTCCAGAAAATCCTGCACAAGCAATTAAAATGTTAATGTTGTGTGGGAAATGCCTCTGTTGAAGTAAACTCATTCGAGAGTCGGTTGTGCTCGGTGGAAGGGGAACAGTCTATTGATTTTGAACAAGGTCATATCTCATCAGACTTGCCACCTGGATTATTTTTGTTTGCGCTGATCAGCTACGAAGTCCTTGATTTCCCAGCGAGTTTGAAATCACCTTAATGAAGCAGAAATTTAAGGGGGGGTATAGTTTCCCTCCCAAGACTTTTCTTTATTACAGAAATGTGCTTTGTCACCTGTTTATCTCTGACCACCTGCTCACCTCTGTGTTTGTTAACCTTATTTCACTAAGGCAGCAATAACTGATGCAAAAATCTCAGTCCTGGCAGCTGCCAAATGAATTCACATCTTACACTGGGATTTGTGCTGCAGCCAGCCAGCAATGCCTCCCCTCAGTAGGATGGGAATGTCTCAAAGTGGAATTATCTTAGAAACCAACAAATTCAGCAGCAACATTTGTGTGGGCATAGGGTAGTTCTGCATTGTACTGTATTTATAGTAGAAAGGACTACAATAGAAGGAAAGTTGTCCACTTTTTTTACAGCAGTTCCTGCTGATGGAGGCTGCATGAGAATAACCCCATTAAGACAAGGTATGCTCAGTGAGAACATGCTGGTATTTCATTATGAGCAAGAGACACCTGGGACAGAGAAGCAGAGGCACCTAAAGTCTCATTTCATTTGCAGATTCCTTATGGTCTCTGCCCAGAGCTCGTAGTCTTTCCTCCCCAAGCCAAAGGTCTTACAATGCTCTCTTTTCATGAATGTGGTCACACTGGAAAAGGTGGATGTGCTTTTTCATCATATCTAAAATAGGTTATGCTATTTCTAGTGATATGGGCTATGACTCTCTAACCCAAATGCTAGGGTATTTGCATGCTTAATTCACAAGTCTAATTGCCATAATTGCACATGCTCGTTAGGCAATTTTATGTGCAAATGCTGAGTTAGGCACATAACTAGGCATAGTCTTTGCAGTGTGATTTGGTTCAACACTCACGGAAAATTTGTGAACAAATTAGACATGCAATTGAATGCACATTTTCTACGCTAAGAAGCTGGGCAGGGCCTGGCACCAGGCAGACTACAGTCTAAATGAATGAGCAGAAAGTACCACCCTTGTGAATCCTGGTGTAAGACTGAGTCCTTCATCCAGAGAAAAAATCAGACCTGAGCTGTCCTTCACATTATCCAAAGATCCACACCCTCCTTTCAGGCTGAGCTGGAATACTGGGAAGCAAAACAAATTTAACATTCTTCTAAGAAAACAAAACAAAACAAAATAACACCACAAACGCACCAACAACAATTGTGAGGCTCTAATTTTATGATCTGATTGCTGAGGATGGGTAGATACAGAGCCTCCCTGTCAGAAGGGAGACAAAGCCAGCCTGTCTCTTCTTATATTCCCATAGAAGACACAACAGTGAGTAACCCAAGTAGCTCAGTGTTAGCAATAAAAGATACTAGCACAGCTTTTACCCGGCACAGCTGATTTGAGTTAGAGCCCGCCTGTGCAAGCATGACTATAAGAAAGCCCAACTTTCACGGTCTAATGTTTGTAATTTCTCTCTCTCACTAAAGATATATGTTCTTTTAAGGAAAACTACAGAGGAAAATCCTCCAAAAGTAAGAATTCAAGGCATTGAAAGATTGAGTTATGGTTTGTTTAATCCTTCGATTTTATCCTTCCCAAGCCAGTCTGCAAACTCTCTTGCTCTGAATTTATGACAAGCAGGACTAAAGGGACTGTCTATAGATTAACATTGACATTTCCTTTGTGCATTAATCCTTTGAATCTCATTTACCATACATTTCTGCTGAATGACATAAAAATGATCATTTTTTTATTACTGAGTAGATTATGATGAGGGGCATTTTCACCACCATTCAGAAAAATATCGAACAGGAGTCAGAGCTGTCTTTTTACCTTTGCCTGTATGGTGGCAATGTGGGCTCCCTGTGAGGGACTGCTTTTTAGAGGACAGTGAGGTGCAGCTCCATTCTGCATATTCCCATGAGCCAAAAGCACAGGATGCCACAAGGTCAGGGATACTACACAGGCTGTAACACCACTTAGCAATGAGCCCTTCGGATGGAGACACTCAAAGCTGGGTCATCCCCAGCTTTGCCACAGCTGCATGGAGGAGTCCTCCCTGCCCAAGACAGAGGCTGCACCTCCATCATCTAACATGGCTCCTTGCCCAAAGTTTTTTGATAGAAAGTACACTTGCTAGCTGCAAGTACATACCACAGCACTTACCCACCCACCATGAGGCTTCCCTGCCACCAAGAGCATAGCCTGACACATGCAGTTTCAGAGGAAAGAAAAATTGTGATGGTCCTGTTTCCCGTAAACTGTAGATTTGCATTAAATTTCCTTAGATTTAGAGGTGTGAAGAAGCTGAAGTTGACATGTATTAGAATACATACATCATGGATACAGATATAGAATCATAGAATGGTTTGTGTTGGAAGATCATCTAGCTCTACCCCCACTGCTATGGGCAGGGACATGTTCCACTACACCTGGTTGCTCAAAGCCCCATACAGCCTGGCCTTGAACATTCCCAGGGAT
>WEIT01011742.1:50308-94362 GCA_013389985.1 Dryoscopus gambensis
CTGCAGTCATCACATGAGCAAACACAATGAAGCTCTATTCACCCAGAGCCAAGCAGACCCTTATGGTGCTGTCCTTGAACATTTCATCATGCAGCATCTTTAAATGGACACAGTTACTCTGGTATTACGTGGAGCCGACTGGGAACTTCCTTGTATTCAACATTTTAAACGTAGCATGGAAAAATATATACAAAAATGCTGTAACTGTCGGGGAGAGGTAGGGGGGAAGAAGGGAGAGAAGGAAAGAAGGGTGAGGGAAGGGAGAAAAAGCATTCATGTAACATCGCGTGTGCCTATGATACTAGCAAACATTGACATCAGGCTTCCATGGTTTATTAATGTAAAATTCTCAATTAAACAAAAAAACATAGAATGTGTAAAAATTGATGTTGTACAGTAAATTAATGTGAACAGGAGAAAAAACAACCCAAATTCAGGGGCTAAATACCCCACCCTGCTTTATAACACACACAGCAGAGTAAGCCTAGGAAATATTCCTTAGGCTATAAAATTACACAAAGGACTAGAGTGTCCCATTTTTCTTTTTAATTTAAAGAAAATAGCCAGAGCCATTGAAGAGAGGGAATTGACCTCTTTGGGTCTCTCACTTTCTCAGAGACATTTCTGGTCAATCAAGCCCGTACATCATTCCTGGAAGAATGACCACAGCCTCCACTCTTCTGGCCTCTACCCTGGAAGCCATTGCTTACATTTCCATTATCCCATTGTATGTTAGACCTGTCCACAGCCTTCATCAATGGTGAAAGGTCAGAAATCTCCCAAACTTAGATATTGGCATAGAATCTTCAATAAGTTAGACACAGAAATTTCAAAATCCATATTCCTGAGTGATAGGACATGTCATCCCCACTTTATGCTTCTTTTCAAAGGGTTACAGGCAGTTTGGACTGTGCAGCTTTATAATCCATCTATTTTTAAAACAATTAAAATAATATAGAGTTGATTTTATTATTTTTTAAAGCACTGCACCTTGCAGGAGCACTGAGTGTGAATGGCTCCTTCCCATATAACATAGCATGCAATACCCTCCTGGGGTGGGGACCACAGCCACTGAGCATCCCTGCTTTGAAGGCATGCCCCACTTTCCTGACACTGGGAATGGGGAGAGACAATGGGTTCCTGTGGGAGCAAGGAAACACTGCAAAGCCAAAAGTCGTACCCAAGCTGCTCACAGATGTGACTATGCCCAAGATGATCAGGGAGGCATTTCCTAGTGCTGGCTGTGCCTCAGGTTATAAATCATTTCCATTTTCCTTTGCTAAGGTTTTTTTATTATTATTATTTTTCCCTTTCTCATGGGGAAGATAAGCTCCCCTGCAAGGGCGGCAGAGCTCAATAAGAAAAAAGCCTCCCTCCAAATCATCCGGGATCCTGGGTGTGCTGAGGGCTGCACTTAGCCTCGGCTCTCAGAGCAACGAGGGTGCTTCAGAGCCAAGGCTGTGCCTAGCTGGGGGGGAGGCAATTATCCACCAGGAAATGTGGTGGGGGAGCCACCACACACACACACATGCACAGAGCGACAATGCGGGCCTGATCTCCAGGAGTGTGGAACACTTGTGAGGCAGCGAACACCTCTGGCACTGCATGCCAGGAGTTAAGAGCATTCAGCACTTTAGGAGAGTTGCTAAGCATCCCCAGAATCGGTGTAGGGGTTTTTACCTATGGTCGGAGCCTCTGTTACCCTGAGATCCCTTTACACCTAATTAAGATAAATCGCAGAGAAATATACAAAGATGCATAACTTACCCGCTCTTCGACTGACTTAAGTGTATCCCCGCAGGGAACTACACCCATTTAACTAAAATCAAGTTAGAAATCAATTTAGTTACATTAGTGCATTTTCGATATGGAATAGCCCTTAATTTGAATGGGAATAAAGACCCACTATGGGCCGATTGATTCTGTTAGGTGAAGGAAAAGCTTTTATACTCAATATAGCTACAAACAAAATCTGTTTCAGAATGCTATAGGATATTATATATGGGGAACATGTGGGTATAGTCTTGGCTTTTTTTGCACAGCTCTGAACATCCTCATTCCTCCTGTGATTTCAGGCATTCCCACACAGAGTTATCCCAGAAAACCCTGGAAAAGGGGGCAGTTTACCTTCCAAGAACCATAGGGGCTTACTTTCAGTGGCAGAATGTGTGAGGGATCAGAAAGGTCTTTCCAATTTAATGTGTGAGCTCAGGAGACACAGGAGAAAGGAAAAGCCTGCCCTCCAGGAGCATTGCAGGGGGAAATGACGCACACTGGCAGCAAAAGCAGTCAGGATGAGAAATCCCATCTCAGCTTGCTGTGTGCCCCCTCAAAGCAGGGGCAAGGACTGAGCATAGCATTACAGGTTGAAGGGAGGGAGCAGATCTGTTTGCATACAGCAGGACCTGGCAGGGAGCAGGTGTCATGCGTGGAACAGCTTGAGCAGCACATGTCCCCGGAAGGAGGGTGGAAATGGCCCTTCAGCTGGCTCACTTTCCTCCGAGGCACAGAGGGGGCTGATGGGTGCACTGGCGGAGCCTGGGAACACCAAGTGGTCCCGAGGGCCTGTTTGCAGCCACCTCTGGTAAACACAATGCTGGCTCCATTTTCAGTCCAAAGCAGACCCCACAGCGGTTGTGTCCCATGGGATTCGCATTTGATCCCATTGCCTTCCCACGTCTCTGTGTGTGAGGGAGAGATCAGGCAAGGGAGAGGGAACAATAATCAGGGGTTTTTCAGCAACAGTGGTCTGCTCATCCCAATTGCTTAATTTTCACTACTGTAATTTCTTAGACCTCTGAAGCTAGCTTGCTAATCGTGCCCCCATTACCCTGCTCTTGACCTTCAAACACGGTCCTGGGAACAATGTTATCAAAGATACGTGAAGGAAGACTCTAGGTGGCACTTCAGGCTGCATAACTGTGACCTTGTCTGTCAAGACATGCAGCATTTAAATCGTAAGTTTAATCAGGTAATCCTTAGGCAATCAGGATGATCAGCAAAAGTGTGTTAGCATGGTGTAGTCCCTGCAGCAATTTCCAGTATACATTTCCAGTGTACCCAGAACTATAGCTCAGCTCCACTTCACCAGCAGAAATCAAGAGAAATCTCAGTCAAGAAAATCAAACTACTCACTGGAATAAATCAGATACAGCCCCATGGAGCTCTTGCAAGACCACAAGTTTGTCACCTCTGCAGAAGCAAGAAACCTAAATGTATGTGTAAGCTTCAAATACTACAGATGAATGCTACAGTAAAACCACAGGCAATTCAGCAAAACACTGCACCACTCCAACACCTGCTGAAGGGGTACACAGGCTGTATATTTTATTTCTGTTCAAATTGCTTTGTCTATTTTCTGCACATTTCATCAGAACAGAGCTGGAAATATTTACTTTTCTCCTCTCTCTAAGCCCCAGTGACTAGGCAGTAGGTGCCTTGGACATGTGCTTGCTTGACAATTTACTAAGAATGACGAAACAGAGCAGCAGTGAAGCATGCTCCAGCACGTTTTTTGGAATCGGGGCCCAAATGCCAATGCATTTCTCAGTGGACATCTGAAGGTGCTTTCCACACCACAATTATCTAATGGCAAAGCTGCCAAAGAAGGACTGCCTTTTTTCACCCACAGCTATTTGTTACTCTCCCTCCTCCTTCCCATTTATCACTCCTAAGTGTGCTGATACCCTTTAAACTAAACCAGTGAAATAGCTGGTATTAGCAAAACCAGAAAAACCCTTCTGGTCTGTTTTAGATGACACCAGAAATAGCTGCCTTAACATAACTGTGGCAGGGGACAGGAAACTGCAGTAGGGAAAGGAGCAGAGAGGAAATGCATTGGGAAGTACAAGGACCTCTTCCAACTGTTTTCTTCCTACAGAAGCACTAATGGTGATTAGCAGCCAGCTGTCTATACTAACTGGACAAAAAAAAATAAAATTGTCTGCTTCTTCCTAGTTTCTCTTCACCGGATCTGCATTAGACTAGCTCACAATTCAGCATCATGAAATCCCACAGACTGTCTGGAAAAGGAGCAGAAGACTTGCAGGTCTCCCTGTGCATGGGGTCTTCTTGCCTGCTGCAGCACGTCTCCAAGCCCTCCAGTGCAACACAGCCTTTGCCTCACCACTCTTTGCATGCCTCATGCAAGGCCCCCAGGAGTGTTCATGAACCTGGGAGGGGAAAGCCTGGTCCTTTTGCCTCCGGGCTTCACTAGCAAGCAACAAAGCTGGGGCAGCTACTCCAGGAGGATTATAACACCTTCTCCCACTGGGCCAGCCCTTCCTCATCGGCTGCTGAACAGGCAGCAGCCAGTTGGCAGCTGCAAAGAAAAGCAAAAACAATAAGAAGAGGAATCCCAGCCAACTTGTTGAAGGTTTATAAAAAGAGGGTCAAGTTTTGACAAACTTCTTTTCCTTCACAGTGAAACTAGTGGACCCAATTCAGAGTGGTTCCAGCAACAAGCTTTCCTCTGTTCTCTGCTAGGGAGAAGGAGCAGAACCCATCAAAGCTGACACCTCCATGCACAGGTTAGCTATTCCCAGGTACACAGAAGTATGAATATACAGAGTAGAGGCAGAACAGAAGAGATGCTGTGTTCATTTTTTATCAGGTTCTCTCCATCTCCATCTGAGTCCAGCTTGCCATAGCAGCAGAAGCATTGAATAGTCATGGTATTGGCCAAAGTGAGTTCACCTTTCAGCAGAGGGAACATCAACTAGTCTTGCCCTCCCCACCTTAGCCTCTCTGTTTCAACAGCACCAGAACATTTCACCATTATTTTATTGCTCATTACCCCCAGTTTATTGCTCTCATATTGTTTAACCACAGTTTACCCCCAGGGATATAGTGAAGGCCTACTTCACCTTTTGAGCAAAGCGATGGGCAAACTTCATGGCAGTCCCAACAGGCATTTTGGTCCCTAATTCCCAGTGAGGGTCAGGAGGGCTGGTGTTGAGCAACACTGATGCATGCTTTATGAGACATGTTTGTTGTCCTACTGATCGTGTGCACCTTCTCATGGTGGAGTCCCAGCACCCTAGGATCCCTTGGCCAGGTTTCTTCCAGAGAGAGGAGCCCAAGGGGGTGCAATGTCACTGGTGTCACTCTGCCCACCTGGGAAGCAAGGCAGCCAGGGCAACCCTCATTGATACCAGCTGAAGGATGGAGGACAGCAGGTTCACAGGAGGGACTCTGAGGTCACCCCTAGCATCCTGACTACCTTGTCAAGGCCACCAGGGTAAGACCACACCAATGTCCTGTTGATGAGACAGCCTGGCACTGCACAGTGTGCCCAACACCAAGAGCAGGGACATGTCATTCTGGGGAAGAGGGGAAAAACACAGACTAAATTTGGCAGGTATGAAATAGTACTTGTAGGACCAAATCGTGCTTCACAGTTCTGGGTTGGTGCAATATCCTGCTCCTACCTTTGGTACCTACAGAACAGCTCTTCCTTTAAATCTCTTATTACTATTTTCTCTTTGAGCCTGAGTGAAAAACTCAAACTACAGTTTTTTATGCCTGCTTTTATATATATGGAAGATGTAACCTAAAAAATTGGGGGTTTTTGTCCTCTGGGCCAGCTCCAGGCAGTCATGTCATAATGAGGAACACGATAAATGTCAGTTTGCCTTAGAAGGAAGGCAATCTTAGAAAGAAGGAATCCCTCATCAGGGATTTAGGTTCACCATCCACAAGCAGTATTATCTCCAGTGCCATAATCAGCCTGAAGGAGGAATGGGTTCCTAGGACCTTTGGCATTTTGAGTGAAGTAAAGTTACACAATTAAACTCCAGTTAGGAAATATCCATAACTTACCAACAGGGGAGAGCAGTTAAGAGCATTACCAGCTGTCAGCACCTGGGAAACGAAATTAAATGGCCAGAGCACTGAGATATGAAAACTGAAGGAAAAATCACACGTGCCTACTTTCTTTACTGCTGCAGTGTCATAGGTCATATGTTGTGCTAACCTGTAAGAAATAATAGGAACTTGGAGATAAAATATAGCTCCAAATGTGAACTGGGGCATGGCATAGAAGAAGTTAAGCAAGGACAAACAGATTACTAGTACTCTGAAGTATAAAATTACTGTCCAAGAGATTGCTCTCTCTCCTGTTAGCAGCTTCAAAAACCAAACCAGCTGTTGCAAGTAACACTGCTAGATTTTTAAAGACATCAAATTCCTTGGCTGTAAATAGAAATACAATTTCTTTAAACTAAAACTATACTTCCATGTAAATTTTTGGGGGGTTTTTAAAAAAATTGAATTAGCAACATATGAAATGGCAGCCTTTCAGGGATGTATGATGCTTATAAAGAGATTCCTGAAAAAATTGCTATCACTCTTACAAATTTATCATTCCCTTCCTGAATATCCAATTATCTGGGCAATGTGAGGCAAAACAGAAAATAAAAAAGCAACAACTAAAGGGATTTGGGTGGGCTTTATGTGTGAGGAACTGTGGCCTCACATAGAGGAAAGGAGATCTCTTAACCCAGGTTTGTGGAATGGGGATAAGCAGTAACAGCAGGGACTGGTTCAGCCTGTATTGGAGGAGAAAGATTAATGCATTGAAGCATCTCCTGACTGAGAGACTGAGGAGCCATAATCACCTCTCACCCTTCCATACTGTCATGGTTTGACACTGGACACAATGCCAGTGCCCCATGAAAATATATTTTTACTAATAATGGTTGTGAGATGTGACCAGGAACAGAGCAGAGCAGGCTCAGACTTAGAAATAAGAAAAAAGAAACTTTATTAATCTACATTAAAGGAAAGAAACACACAGGGAACAGAATGAAAACTCTCTGAAACATTCCTCCTCCTCCCAACTTCCACCCTTCCCGTCAATCAGACAAAACCTTGGATTTCCTGATCAGTTAACAATACTCAAATAATCAAGTCTCAGTCCATCAAAGAAGAGAGGAGTCTCTCTTGTAAACCATAGTGTCCTTCCATGTCTGGTGCTCTCACCACCATCCATGGACCGAAACTGCCCTCAGGATTCAAGGATGCTTGGCCAAGTACCACAGGCTCCGTTTTTGGGACAACCGTCCCCCCCATTTTATAACCCCTGGGGCCGAGGGTTTCTTCTGCTCNAAAGTCCAGCCAAAGCCACTCCATCATCTCCTCCCACTTTGGATTCTTCCCATCAATTTCTCTAACATCACAGGATTCCAGGCTGTCTCTCTTCTCACTCAAAACTGCTCAGGAGGATTAATGTTTCATAAAGCCTTCTCTTCCCAAGGAAGGGTTAAAAAGCCTCAGTCTCTACTGCTGTCAACTCCAGGACTCCCAGGCTGGGAACCTCCCCCGCTCCGCTCCTCGGCAGGCACAGCCTCTCTCTCTGGGTGGGGGGGGGGCCAGGGAACCATCTCCTCGTCTCTCCACCCTTCCATCCTGCAAAAGCTGGCTCAGTCCCGTTTCCTTCCACCTCTCTCTCTCTCCGGGCTCCGGCCTACCTCTCATCCTCAGGCCGCATGGCTGCCCCTCCCCCACCCAAGGCCCAGGCCTAGGCCTCAGGCCTCAGGCTGGGCGGGGGAGGACATCTGCTCCCCTCAACAGCCGGAACACAAAAGGAAGTCCCTCTGTGATTCTCTCCTTTATCTCCCTATGTTCTCAGAGGTGACCAATCTCTTCAGTGGTAATACCAGGTGTCAATATTCAGTCTGACCACTGATTGGTTTGACTATAACTTCCTTAAAAAACTCACTTCCTGTCAAACCAGGACACATACCATGGAGCCACTTGTGTTCCCCAACAGCAGCAGATACAGGACACCAACTATCACGTGTAGAGGGGATGTATCATCACTGTGTGGCATCACCAGCCTGATTTGGAGGGTCGGTGCAGGACGCAGAGGTTTGGCATCATCCAACAAGAGGAGCTGGGAAGAGTATGGGAGCAGATTTAGGGAAGGACAGCAGTAGCAGGGAAGGGGCTAGTGGGAGCTGGGGTCAAGCCTAGTGTGGTGTGAATTAAGAGACTGGCTAAAAGCAGGAAATGCTCACATTTCTCAGAAAGTTTTACAAGCACTTCTAGCGAAATAGCAACCCCCCAAATACTTTTGATCTTATTCATTTTTCAAAGGCATCCATCTGAACAGCAGCTCCTGTCTCAGGGTGCTCCCATGGAGCGATGGGCAGAGCATGCCTATGGCCCAAGAGGAACACAGTGACACTCTCAGCCAGCACTTGCCAGCCACAAGTACCAGCCTGTCTAATGAGGCCCTCCATCTCTCCCTTCCCTGCTGGCTGCACCCTGTGGGTGGCACTGGCATGGATGCCTTCGCCAAAATGCTTGCTTCGTGTCAGGGAGGTGCACCCATTTGTAACTCCACTCTCCTGGCTCTGCAGGTGCCTCTGGCCACACTCCATGTTGAGGGGGAGGAAATTACAATGGTTGTGATGGAGCCTTCAAGGGAATGCTGACTCACTCCCATCCAGAGGTTGCAAGAAACACCGAGAAGTCTCTCTTGATGGTTTGCTGCCTGAGGAAATGTAGGCGACAGGCGCAATACCTCCCCAGCCTGCCTCGCACAACACTGCTAAAACAAACACAGCAATGAAAAACCTCTGCGCAATGACTCCGGTTCTGTAAACAGACAAATGAGTGGCAGAGTAGTGGCAATGACGAATGTTGCCCAGTAATCCATTTTCTCCAAGCTACGTAATGGTCACATCTACAAAGAAGTAGTAGAGGAAAGGGAGGGAAACTCAGGAAACCCATTACTGCCATAAAGGGAAGGAAACAGAACAGGAGCCTGGACCCAAATCTGGGTCCTCCTGGATTCCTAATCTCCTGCCAGGGTAAGATATTAGAAACCAATACCAGGGGTGGAGCAGCGGTAGCTGTGTCAGTGACTCATTCCCTTGGGAAAAGCGGAGCCACCCAGACAACTGGCACAGCATCTCACTGCGTGCGTGGCCTCAGAGAGCTCACCCATCATGTAAGCAGCTGGCACGCTTCCTGCGATGAACGAAAAATGCAGATAATTTACCCTGGCTACCTGAGAGTTATCCCTATTATTGTCCCATAGAAATGGAAACAGAGTCATCCTGATGAGATTTTTGATACAAAAAAAAGCATGTAGTATTACGTGAGATATCCAGGAAATGGAAGTCAGATGGAAAAAGATTAGGAATTGCTCTTTGAGTTGTTTAAAATCACAGCTGACCTTATTATTCGGTGTTCAAGCTGGAGAGAGAACTCTGAGACAGGACAACATTCAGGCTTTCTCCTTCCCCTGCCTATCCTGCTGCCGCCCATACACGATTCTGGTCATGTGCTGCGTTCTCACAGTTCCCACACAATTCCACCCTTGTGCTCCCGACTTGGGGACGAGGAAGCTGTTTATCACACAGCATTCCATTTGTCACATTCGTTTCAGACGATGATAATACTCAGTTGCAAGTAGTACATTTTACATCGGCAAATATTGCAGCAGTTCTTCTCCAGATGGGGAAATGAGGGCTTAGAGGGGTAAAAAGACTTTCCTTTGGCCACCTAGCAAGTCACTGATCTCCCAAGTTCCAGCGCAAAATTAAACATCACTCCCTAGGCTTGCTTTTAGATTTAGCTGACCAATGTATTCCTCTGAAGTCCATACATGAGAATCCTGCCTAACACCTGCACCTAGAAATACATTTTTCTTGTGGGGAGAAGGCAAGGTGGGAGAGGGACTTATGCCTTGGTACTGTAGTCGATCACTCAAAAACCTGTATGCTTTCAGCATTTGTCTAATCAGATGTCAGTAGAATGTACATAGAACTGAATCCAATCCATCTATTTTTAAAACTTGACAAATTTTTGGCGTCAGCAATAGAAAAGTCCATGCATCACCATCTTTCCCCAACTGGGAATTTTGCGGCCTGATCAGTTCAGCTTGCCTTCCTGTGCCTCACATGTCTCAAGGAAAAAGTTTTGCCTGTAACTGCATCTCTGAACACCAGCGGGGAAGGTCTTTGTTGTGATAGGCTATATCCTTCCTGCACATCTTTTCTTTCTCCTCCTATCCTTTATCCAGTACTGCTAGCCAGAGGCAATGCCATAGAGATGCATCTTGACATTGAGTGTTATAGGGGCTGATACTTGAGACAGAGTTCCTTCAGAGTTCAAGGCTGGCTTGCTATGTGTTTTATTTGCTCCTTGAACCTTCTTAAAGCCACAGCTGGGAATTTTAATAGCTTTCCCAGCTGTCTGTCTGTGATGGAGGAAGACCCAATGTGACTAAAGGCCTGGTATGACTGTCCTTCACTCCAAGGTAAAATAAAAACACCTTCCTGAAAGTAGATTTGTATTTTGGATTTCAAAACATGGCTGCCAAGATGAGCTACTGTTTAAGTTTGTTGGCACCTAGTAGTTCAGTGTGTCCTCCTTCTTCCCCATTCCAGAACAGGTCAGTTAAAGAGGGCTGCTGGAGAAAGATTTTGCTCCATGCTCATGGGAATACAGCCCATTCTCACCACCCATAGCATTGCTTCCTATTTCCCCAAACCCCACATGTGCTTATGAGCCCTGACTGACAGGTTTAGCCTGCACTTCACAGCTCCTACTTTTGCACTGAAATGTTGACATGCTCTAAAGTGTCCAGTGTCTGATGCTACAGTCTGCTACAATATTATTATTACAGTGGATAGGACAATTATTAGTATTTTACTATGAATTTATTTTTGTGTTTCTTCATAGCAAACAAACAAGAGTGTGATCTATGGCAGCTTCCATTTCAGTGTCTCTGCAGCTCTACTGCAGAATGCCATCATCCACACCTCTGATCCCTGAGAGTCCTGTTAGCGCATCTTGTTGGCAGCAGAAGTATTCTTCCACTGCAGGTCTGATCCAAAACAGCATATTCCACCATCTGCAGCTACCTGCTGGTGTCCAAGACATAGTGAGGTGGTTGCTTTCTTTATCCAATAGCATTCGCCAATATTTATCTCTGGCACCAAGCGCTGAGGCTATTTTTGCTTCTGCCAAGTCGGGTTAACGCGTCTTTGGTTACAGGCACTTGGTAATGAGCAGTTTGTTGTACCTGGAAGAGGTCGCTAGGCTTAGGTAAATGCAGCATTTGCCCATGTAGAGGGTGGCCCCACGTCAGCACCTGGAGGGGGTTGCGGCACCTGCAGCACTGACACCACCTCTCTCCATGCAGTGTAGTGGCTGCTGCTCCCACTTCACCCTCAGTGCAGTGGTTAGACAAGGTGCCATCCTGGCCAAATCACTGTCTCTGTTTCAAGGTGAAATATGTCTAGAAAACATCCCAGACCTTTGCAAACATCTCAGTATCTTATACTTACATTTTATTTTATACTTTCAGCAGTCCAGTGCCTGTTCTGACTCTTTGTGGGCCAGCTTTTCTGCTTTGCCTGTGTGGACACAGCCTATCCCACCTCAACTCATGTTCAGATTATTTGTTATTAATATTTTTTTTTCTATCTGGTATCTTATTCTGGAGAGTATTTATTCCCTTCTTACTTGTTTTCTTGCACAAATTTTTTTCCCTCCTTCCACCTCAAAAACACAAGCTGAAGAAGCACTCCATCTATGCTGTGGTTGGGAATTGGTGTGCACTTGCCTTCTACACAGCCACATCTCTCCCAACAGCAGGATGAGCTCTTCAAGCACCCTCATACAAGTTACTATTTCTTTCAAGCATACCACAAATTCCTTTTTTTAATAAATGATCTGTTAACAAAATAATCAGCCAGTTTCTTCGTGGGCAGTATTCTGATCTATGCATGACTTAAATTCAATTACACTCTTTGAGGAGATTCTTTACTTATGTTTTATTTACCAAAGAGGAAAGGTTACAATCTGTTGTGATTTTTTCTAGATTTTATATGAGTCCTACTGATGTGCCTGAAAGCCACTGCACTATGTCCATGACTGGTACTAAAGTGGCTCTTACTGGTTTTGTTTCTCTCCCTTTTCATCTCATTTTCCCACTGTCCAAAAAGAATCTAGCTGATAAATTTGTTCCTTTCCATACCTATCCTCTCAAATATTGGGATCTTGGATAATGTTCTTGGTCTTTCTGCTTCCTTCCTATCCCTTTTCCTTGTAAATAAGCATGATCACAGCCTTCATTTCTGACTACATGGGTTGAGGAATCAGATCTCCTCAGAAATCATGCTCTCCATGAAAAGGAGATGAAAAGGCCTAACGAGCAAAAATGACCTGGAAAAAAGAAAATGGAAGAACGATGGATTGCCGCCAGCAGCTCTGCTGAGGACCCAGCCTGCTTGCCAGCAACTGAAAAGCTGCTCACAATTGTAGGTGACTAAACTTAGGGCACAGTTTCAATGTCTGCCAAATCAACAGTGGGCCAGAAGATGGCACATAGTGATTGCTGGACTTGTCTTCCAGTTCTGTTTACTGGCCAGTTCCCAATCCTGTGCCTCAGTTTCCTGTTTCTGGAATGGGAAGAGCTGCTAAATTTTGTTACAAAAACCAGAACACCCTTTATATATGCCAGGAAATTAGCAAACAAGGCAGCGGGAAAGGATCAACAGAACAGATCATAAGGATGAAAGAACCAAACTAAATGTCTCTTCCTTCAAATGACTTGTGCACAGCCAAGGCTGGAGGTCGGCAGAAACCAATCAAAAAATCCCCTTCCCATAAAAAGTACAAAGTATTCAAACTGTTTGCATTTTATCAATAAGTTCAAATAAATGATAGAGAAACAGGTCCGGTTTCTGTACTGTAACCCTTGCCTCCTGCCATTCCCTACAGGAAAGTGTAAAGCTCTTATGCAGGGGTAGTTTAAAGGGATGACCTAGACACTGAACCCAAGAGGCTGGCCTGGACTCCTTCTTGGGGATGGGCAACTGCCTCCCCTTCCTCACCAGTCACCTTGTCCTTTATTGGACCTAGTCTCAAGTACATGCAGATCCCTATTTATCAAGCTACTTCCCAGGTGTGTCTAAGCATACTTTGATGAATTAATGCACAGGACATTAAAAACTGTAACTATATAGAAACAGCATAACCCAAAATATATTTAGCAGTCTAAACAGATTGTACTGTACAACATGAACTTTTGGCTCTACAGAGAGATGTTTGGTTCTATCGCCAGCTGTTTAAAAACTAACCTTGTTTACTGCATTCAAAATTGTTCCTTTCACCCCCATGCCTGTACACGAGGAGCAGCAGGACCACAGAGCACCCCACTGCATTCACAGGTCACACAAGATCATATCACCACATCTGACCTTGGACTTAGCACACTCATGACCAGATGTGGCTCCAAATGTGGCTGTGCTGGCTTCACACCACACAGGCATGGATCTTCAGCCAGATCCAAGGAGAACAGATCCTGAATCAAAGCCTTTCTCCAAGGTACTGTACAAGCACTGGAAAGAAAGAATACCTTGAGCCTAAAGAAGACATAAGACATGTAAAACAAGAATGTTAAAGAGATTTCAATAACATTAATATTCCTTAGATATTTCCATGTGCTGTTTTATAAATGAAGACTTTTAACCAGCATTGAATCAAAAAAAGTACCTAGGGCAGATAAACCAAAAAATAGGCAAAGTATAGTAAGAGGAATTAGTATTTTGTCTTCCAGAGAGAAGATTCTTCTTTTGACCACAGAACAAGATCAAACTGGTTTAATCATACAATATAAACTCTAGGATAAAAAGCAGATCTAGTGTACCTAGAAAGAGGACAATCATTTAAGTACACCCAATTACTGTGTTTGTAATAAAGTAGCTTTATTTAAGATGACAAAAGACAGGCAATGCCCCAAGGCATGGTTCCTCTGAAACTCAATCCATGCTCACGTTCAAACTTGCAGGTGCAATGACCCCCTTGCTTCTATGTAGTGAATAAATTTTGGGCAACCATTAGCCCTCGCAGGCTTGCTGCTATCACATTTTCTTGCCATTTTGAAACATTTAATATTTGGATTACTTTCTATTAAGTCTATAAGACTTCTTTCATTCACTAGGAGTTTTGCTTCAGTTGTTTTATTCAGTCATTAACATTTTCAGTAAAATTCTTTTAAAATCAGTTCCTTACAGTACTTTGGATTGGTTTTCTGGAAGTGGTAGATCCCAGCTTATGTCAGGGGTCAACACACACAAGCAGAGGTTTTTCCAGAAAAATTAATTTGCAGCATTCTGTGTGCAGGACAGAGCAGAAGAAGAGTAAAAATGAAGCGCACTCACAATGACATACATGTTCACAAGAACCAAGATTCTGGGAATACCTATTATAATATTTCTTCTTATGAATGCTTTAAAAAATGAAAATCTTCTTGATATATTCCTTCTCTCCCACTCTCAGAAACAGCTACTGTCACAGATACTTTCTTTAGAAAGTTTATATTTGACACCACATTTCCAGAACAAAGCCTTTGGCCTCAGTTGTCCAGGCATCTGCACATGTGCATGGGTCACAAGAAATTCAGCAGGATTATGCACGTGTAGAAAGTTATTTTTAGCTATTTATTTATGGGGTTTTTTCCAGGTTGATAGAAACCATTTCTTCCCAAAGAAAGAAATGCTACTGATGGACATTCTACTTCCATCTCCTTGTGAGAGTAGTGTCTGTGCTTCCTCAAACATGTAGCTTTTACATAAATGAGGTTGACTTACTAGAAAAGATCATGCGCTCTCATTAAGTGGTGCAGACCATGTATAAAGAAAACATACTTACAGAAAGAGAGAAAATAGTGTGTTGCCATCACTGTCATCTTTGAAAATTATTGCCTTTACCTCATGTCCAGTTTTGGATTTAGTTTCTAATCCCTTTAACAGGCTTTCCCAAATCCTGAGTAGTTTAAACTATTATTTAATATGTTCTTTGCTAGAAAGATTTTCTGCCTGTGTCTATGTACATTATAATATGTATGCACATACACATAATATTATTATTCCCTTAGTGGCAATTAAGCAGCATAATCCACCTCAAAGATATCTACAACAATTTAAACTACCCTGAATCAAGGAGTTTAGAGGATTAGAGATGAGATTTAAGCAGTTACTGAGAGGATAAATTTTACAATTCCTGTGCACTGCACCACTGTTTGACTTTAAGACCAGAGAACGGAGGGTTTGGAAGTGATTGAAGCACAGAAGGAAATGAATCAAAAGTTGAATATGAATCAAATGCCCAGAATAGTTTGTTTGTGGAGAACTTTTAACTTCCATGTTTAGAGGAGGCTAGACAGCTGGCTCCTTGAGCAAGTTTGTTCAACTTCCTTGCAATCTCCCTCCCTTGGTAATTTGAGGACACTCGGTGAGTGTGTGTACTCCTACACCATCTCCAGCACCCTGCATGTCTGTGGTGTGCGCAGGCACAGGGGGTCTGGCTTAAACCGAAAGCTCTGCTATCTTCAGTAACATATGGCATGCTCTGGGACAGAGGGCACAAACTACCACTGTAAATTCAAGCCACGCTGGATTTATCAAAGGAAAAAAGCACCCAAAGATAAAAATTTGGCTATGTTGAAGAAGGATTGAACTCACACAGACTGAACAGCCCTGCTGTTTGACTTTTTCCAATGTCTGTGTAGTGAATCAGCTCACCAGGATTGTTTACAGGCACACCCTGACTTGTATTTGTATAAACACATTTATGCTTTTCACTCTCAGACTCCTCAGCTGAAATAGTGTTTGGCTTAAAGTGTCTGAAGAAAAGCTCACCCAATGTATTTATCTCTTGCACAATCTCTGGGGCCAGTTCCTCCAGTCTACCTTGCCAGTGGAATAAGAGTAAACTCTCTGAAATTGCCCCTCTTCTGTATGTAACACCTGGGTTATTGTCTATTTTCCCTCTCTTCTCTTAGTGAGAAGCTACCACTAAAAAGTGACAAATAGGGAAAAATTATTGTTGCCACCTGCTGAACTAAATATACCTCCCACATAATTCCCCAATAAATTCCTTGTATTATGCTCAGAGGGCTTTTTTTTCCCCTCCAAATTTATTTTTTCATGAGTAGTATCTTATATACAAAAATGCATCAACCTTCCTGTCACACCCCAGGTATCAGTTTCTATTATCCGCTCCAGAGGAGAGCAGCAGAGCCAGCGCAGGAAGTGGAGCTCTCTGAGGGCGTGGACTTTCCAAGCTGCCAATCTCCCAGGTGTGACTTTGCCCAGCAGCCCAAGGGCAGCCTTGCCAGCAGTCCATGGAGTCACTCCCAGAAGCTGTGGTCCTGCTGCATTGCCCATACAAGGCTCTGGCAAACTTGTGAGCAGCAAAAACATGCCCTGTGCACCGTCAGTTTGGCATTGCTGATGAGAGCATGCAGCAGCTTCTTTCTGAATGGACACTTCCTTCCCTTTCTAAGAAACCTCTTCTAACATACCTGTGTTTGCTGCTTACTAGAAAGAAGGGAGGAATAGGAAAATGTGTGTGGAAGACATGAGGATGGAGAGGCCGAGCATAAGGAAACCCTGTATCATGCGTGTCATGTCATGTATTTATATCATCTTCATGTCCCAGAGATCCACACTTGGTCATGGATGGCACAAGCTCCCTGTGGTCTCCAAATGGCAACAGGAAATTCTCATTACAACTCCTCCCTGTGACTGTGGCTGCTTCAATTAAAGAGAATCATTACGGGGAACAATCTACTTGCCAAGCTTGTAAAAGTTCTAACTGTGCTTGTGGTGTTTTTCCTCTTAAAAAATATAAATTATTTCAAACTACCTTTAAGTGCCTGCAGCAGTACCACGAGACGGTGAAATGCCCCATTCACATACCAGAAAGAGAAACAATCTTTTGGATACGGCAGTGGATTTCATGCCTAAAGTGCTCAGAAGTTTATTGCATTTACTGGGGAGCGGGGACGGAAATTACAAAAATTATGATAAATAGCTTGCCATAGCCCATCTACAAATTTCACCTGCTGACATGGTTTAGTGGGCAGACACTAATACCACCCTCGGGAGGAAGAAGGAAACCAGTGCTGGGACAGGAAGGGGTTAGGCAAGATTTAAGTGAGTGTACAGGAAGCAATAAAGGTTGTGGAGATTTAGCTCAGTTCTGGTGAGTGTTTGATTGAATCCTTGGTTAGGGAACAAACTTGACAACATTATCTGTTCTTGCTGTAGGAACAACTGTTCACTTGTCTAAATCCTGCCCTCAGCACTGATATATATCAGCCTTCAATTTACTCTCACTTCCATTCGGATCACAGTATGAATCAAGCACATCGCCCTTGCTACTATGCAGATGGTGTGCAGAAAAGACTACACAGTTTGTTTTAAGGATTTTTAATTTTTTTTATTTTTTTTTTTTTTTTACTTTAATTAGGCCTGATTTGTTCTTCCATTTCCTGCCTAGGGTGAATTTAATACAGGTGGTGTCTTCCAGGGAAGGGCAGGCGATTTGGGTGAAACCTCAAAGCTGCCTAAACATGCCGTGCTCTTGGCTGCTAAGCTGAGCCTGCGTTTTACAAGCCCAAGTTTGGCAGACAGCAATGCCAACAGGACCAGCCCCGGGAAGGGCTCTGGGAGCTCAGCCCCGGCCGCCAGCAGGGGAGCCTGGCCAGCCGTGTCTCAGCAGCCCAAGCCAGCATCAGGTGCCAGAGCAGATCAGATCAGAGGTCCAGCTCGCCTGAAATCCTGCCTCTTCTGCTCGCCAGGAACACATGCAGAAGAACCCCCCCTGCAAAGGACAAAT
Organism: Dryoscopus gambensis; assembly: GCA_013389985.1. Classification (NCBI taxonomy): domain Eukaryota; kingdom Metazoa; phylum Chordata; class Aves; order Passeriformes; family Malaconotidae; genus Dryoscopus; species Dryoscopus gambensis. The sequence goes on from WEIT01011742.1 coordinate 67,955, forward strand.
GCCCATCCAAAAACATGTTCAGCAGTCCAGTTTCACTGCAAGAGGGAAGTACTTATTGTCACAAGCTGTGAAGCAGAGATCTGAGTTATTAAAATAATATTACATTAAAATATGAGTTAATAGATTAACTTTTACCCTGGATAGTTTAACTGCAGATGTAGGCAGCATCGATTGCAATGTCTAACATTTGTTAATCCTGCTGAGCTTTTTACCTCAGTATTTTCTCAAGGCCATGGCAGAGACACTGTCTTAAAAAAGCATTTTCTCGTTTAGATTTAAACCTGTTGCTTTTATTTCTCAATCTCTCTCTGATATTTATTACAAAAGAGGGTACACAGGAGTGACCACATGACCCTTTGGTACCATCTGTTATTTTATATACTGCAGTGACATCTCTTCCTTGCCACCTTCCCCTACTCAATCGTCCATATCTTCATCTCAAAGTGTTTCCATACCTCTTCATCACAGGTTTTGTTACTCTTCTCTGGACGTAAAAATATGTCAGCCATATAATCTTTTATGAGGTGAAGCTACCCTTACCTAAAAACAGCATTCTAGCTGAGGGCATGCCATCGATCTTTCCATAAAAAGGCATTGTAATTCTCACAGCACTATCCTTTATGCCTCCATTAATAGGAGGATAACCTGATTCTGGGAACCTATTCCCAGGGAGCAGCTAGCTGGAAAGAGGTTCAGGTTCTCTGAGATTTGACCAGAACTTTTTATGATGTGGCAGAGCCCAAAGCTACGTCTGTCAGCAAGGTCACCTTTGCCATGCGCACGTGTAAGGTTCTGTCCCGCTGCCCCCTGCCCGCATCATGTGAATTTTGGTTGCCACTCACAGCCTTTGTTTGCCTGCCCAAAATAAAGTGCTGAGCACCATTGTTGGCTGGGCATTGTCCCCTATGCTGCGGAGGTGGCCGCAGTGCAGGAACAAGCAATAGCAGCAGTTCCAGGGGGCCTGGGGCAAAGGTGGAGGTTGTGACCTCTTGTGTATCATTAGGCAATTAGCCGGGGCCCTCTCTAACCTCTCAAAACACAAGGCTCTGGGCAAACTGTCCCCCGCTAGCCAACCACAGCTGACCCTTCTCTATCCATAGCCACACTGAGAGTGTTTTGACACCCTCTCAGATATTCTTCTGTTCTACACATGAACACTATTATATGCTTTTCTATCTGCATCTTGCAAAGTTGCCAGATTTTGAGGCACTGGAAGACGACCTTATTCAAAGAATTTCATAGAACTGGCACTCTCAGAGCTGCCATAGCAACAGGCTGTATATTTATAGGTTTTGTCCAAGGTGCTGTCCCATCTCAGGATCCTGCTGTCTGTATCTAAAAGGAAATGTTTTTAGCCAAAGGGTCTTAGAAAACAGTGGCCAGAACCATGTGTGAAATGAGAAGATACAGATAGAAAAGATTTAAGGATTTAGACATAATTGAACCTAGCCAACTCAGCTAAGCAGACTCCATTGAAGTAATTCCTGACTCCCTTGAAAATCTACTCAGATTTGGTCATAATAAAACAGGCAAATCTCAAATGCCTTTTTCTAATTTTAATTCTCTTCACATTTGCAAACTCAGTCCAAGAAGCTATGTGCCCAGGTACAGCTGGTGTGTTTCTGACTGTACATTCAAGGGCTACATGGTCTGGATATGCCATTTCTGAGACAGTGGGGCTTTCTTCTAGTGTAATTGACACCAATGTCCTTTGCAAGAGACAGTGAAAACAAAGGAAAGGGAGGATAAAAGGAAAGATGAAGGAAGAAAAGAGGAGAAATCAGAAGAGACACAAGAGGAGAAATCAGAACACCAGATGTACGCTACGTGTATAGCATTTTATTAGATTACCCTGTAAGCAATGGTGCAATTTTGTCTATGACAGTACAGGCTCTTCCCTCTCAAGGCTATGGCAAGAGAGAGAAAAGATGGTCTTGTTGTTAAGGTAGTGACACAGAATTCAGGAGATCTGGCTCCCATTCCTGGCTCTGACACAAACCTTGTGTAAATCACTTAATCTCTCTGTGCCTCTGTTTCCCATCTGTGAAACAGAGATAACACATCCTTTTTCTCACCCCAGTCTGTCTTGTCTATTTAGATTATCTGCTTTTCTGGGCAGGGAAAGCTTCTTACTGCATAGGCTTGGGTTTTCAGTTTGTTTGTCCTCAGTGCTTTTTGCTGGATCTTTTAAGACCAGAGGGAACCAGAGTGATCATCTGGTCACAACCCCTTATGCAAGACAAGTCCTGGGAGCTCCCAGAATTAATTGCTGTTTCAGGAGCTGAGACTGGCAGAAGAATAGACTTTAGGAGATACATATATATACACATTTTTATATATGTGTGTGTGTGGGTGTGTGTGGGTGTGTGTGTAATGTAAAAAAGAAAAAATCCCAAAATCCAATGTAGTTTTTTATAAACAATTATTAGAAAACTTCACAGATAAAAACTGGTGCTTTGTTACTTGCTTAGTTTTGTCTAGACTCTTTCCCCACTACTAGAATGATGCTTCCACCACTAGCTGTTATCCGTACTGAACTCAAGAGCTCTCTCTAATCAGTGTGTGTGCACTCATGGTGGGACTTATTTTTCCTAACTTTTACTATGCCTGTAACCCAACCTAGCTGTCCCAGTGGTGGAAGAACCTGAATACAGGAATTCATGCCAAAGATCATGGATAACTGTCTTGAAATAGGATAAAATGGCCTCTGAAGGGGTCTGTATTGTCTTTCTTGTGAATGGACCTTAAATAAACTTATTATCCCTATTTGTACCCTTAGGATAATTCTGGAGCAGTTACATGATGTTCCCCACCCTTCTTGACATAGCATTTCTTCGCAGAATGTATACTTGAGTTGCATTGCACTTCATGATGAGAGCACAACTGTGATTGTAACTCGACTTCAGCTGTGATTGTTGCTCCTGCTAACGTGTATTCAACACCTCCTTTCTCCATCATCACTACACAGCAATAATTGGTGACATCCAGTAAGATAAGTAGATTTGAAATATTTTTAAGAGCGAAAAGGATTCTATTTTGCATTTTTCTATCCTGGACAAGCTCTAACCACTGAGTAATTGAATAAAAGACCTTTTCCTGTGGTCATATGTTAAAGAAAGGCTGCTTTTGCATTTTGTGCACAGACTGATCCTTGAAGTATGCCATAAGCACACTCCTTGGATCAAGCTCTGTATGAGAAACAGACAGACAAATGTATAGTTATGACACTGATACTGAACCGCTCAACCTTGTCAGGATTGAGGTGTCTTCTGGGAGTGCACAAAAGCAGAACCTCAGTTGCCTTGGAAACTTCTCCAGCTGAAAACCAAAGAGATTAAGGCAGTTCTGGGCAGCCATCGAGCTGAGCTTTCAGGACTGCCATTTTAGATTCAGATGCCTAAACTCCTCCTAACTTCTCGCTTAAACCATGGTTTGCAGAGACAGCCTCTCTTTGAATAATCAAAATGTCAAGCCAAACAAACACCTTACAGAAGACTAAATCTCTTACATATCAAAACTGCAAATTAAATCACCCCATTTGAAATCTGATTTTAAATGATATCCAGATACTTTGACAAGAACCATCCTTATTGTCTTTAATTATATCACCTTCTTTTAATTTCTTATTACTCAAGGACCCTATCAGCCATTCCATTATTTTGCCTGGGATCGAAGGCAAGCTGACAGGCCTATAATTACTCGGGTCACTGCATTTACCTTTTTAAAATATTGGTACAACATTAGCTTTCTTGTAGTCCTCTGGAACATCCCCAATGCTCCATGGCTTGTTAAAAATCAAAATTAATGGTCTGTAGTGCTCCTTGACTATCGATCTTAAAATCTTGGATGTAAATTATCCAGACCTACTAATTTTAATGTATCTAAGTTTAATATCTGCTGTTTAACACATTCCCTTAGTTACTGCTAGAATGAAAAGCATTTCATCATCATTCTGTCCTGAATCATCTGGCTTTTCCCCAAATGCTGAACAGAAGTATTGATTGAACACCTCTGTCCTTTCTGCCTTATTATCGAGAATTCTACCAGTTAATAAATGATTAATACCATATCTAGGACAGGTTTTATACTTGAAATCCTGTGAAATCCTGTAAAATTTCCTTTTGTTCTGTTTAAGCATTTCTACTTGTCTTGGTTTTTTCCCTACTAAATTTTCTACCACTTTTGTCTTCACCTTCTGGTGCTTGTTATATGCTCCCTTTCTCATTTTCCTGTTTACACGTTTGCTCCCCTGGTTTAGGGACTTATAGCAGTTCTTTGTTTTATGAAACTGACCCTTGGAAGGCAACATGGATGTGTTTGTGTCCACTAAACTGAAAGGAGGAGAAAGGATCTGTCTGCCTTTCTTCATCTAAGCCATTTTGAAACTTGGCCTCACACACAAATTCATTGTATCCAAGTCTGCCTTTCCCTGCATTCTTGGAATGAACCATCATTTTGTTAAGTGAATGAATCAGTATTTAGCCTGAGATCCAAAACTTCAGCTGATTAATGCTGTTGAAGAATTTTCTGACATTACAGGAAGAAATGAAGTGAAACTGGGCTCTTCCTAAAACTTCAGGCACATACTGCTGATACATGTAGTAATCTTTTGGAACCAAGAGCAGCAGATCCTCTTTCTCTTTCCACCAAGCAGACTCATACTCTCCTCTTGCAAAATCTCAGGATTCTTCTACTAAGTGAGCAACAAACCTTCAACAACTTCCTACAGTGCGGGGCATGTGCCACGCAGAGGAGCAGCTTTGATCTGATGCAATAATGAGCATGCCTGTCTACATGCTTATGTAGACATGCCTGATTTTTTAAGCACTTCACAGGAAAATAAGATAGATGACATTTTTTTGCTCAGTCGAGTATTTGAGGCAAAATGAGCATTACAATTAGTTGTGAGTTAGGAGAAAAAGGGGCTTTTCTAGTGGGAGGTAACACATTTTGTGTTGGACTTTGGGTAGATTCCTTAATGTCATTACTATGTAAGTACTCTACTAACCTTTACCTACAGCATATATGGACCAGACAATAAACTGGAACCAAACTGTATTGCTCTCTTCAAGTCAACATTTACATCACTGAGATGCATCACTAATGGTTTTCATTAAATAAAACTGATTTTTTGCATAATCAGCTCGCTGAAGGACTGGGATTGCTCTGCGCTTCCATGAAAAGAAACAAGCACTTGGTCCCGCTAGTACCTACAGTGCTGATGAAGGGTGTTGTTTCTTTCTCATCATTAAAGCTACAAAAGCTGAGGTGCAATGCATGAGAGTACATCATGCTAGCAAGTGGAGCAAGAACTGAAGTGACAAGTTTCCAACAACTGCAAAAAGGATGCAAAAGTGAAAAAGAAATGGCACTAATTCAGAGAAGTTCAGAGTAAGAGAGAAAGCTCCACCCTTGGCTTATCCAGACGCATGGAGAACTACGGGAATTTCCGAAGTGTGACTGATCTCGCCACCTTCCACACTGCAAAAGCAAGTCCCAGAGCAAGCTTACTGTGGAAATGAAAAGGGTTGCTGTGCAAGTAGCTGCAACTAATAAATTCAAAGCAAGGCAATACCATTTGTAATAAAATAAAATACCAAAATTAATTTACACTTCTAGAGCAGCAGTAGGAGCACTAACTAGGCTGCAGAAACTCTTTGGGGGCTCACAACTGCACAAACGAAACCTCAACCCCACTGAACTTAAAGGGAGTGTTCATTTATGCACTTATACAAAGATCAAAATCAACTTCTGCTGACAATACTTTGTTGTTTAAAATGGCAAACACATGGAAGGAAGAACAAGTCTGACGTTCCAGAGAGGCGTTAGGGCATGCTCACTTGTATCAAGATGCAAAGCTGGGGCCTTATCAGAAAACTCTTCAAGGCAGACATATTTCTTACTTAACCACTTTAAAAGATGCCAGCATGTTGAAGTTGCAGTCATTTCTGAAAACGACTGAAGAATATGTTAAAGCACAAATTAAGAAAATAAAAACTAGGACTCACAGCTTCCTAATGTGTAGGAAACCTCTTTTATAAGCAAGTGCTGGAAGGAAAAGATTGGTAGCTTGCCTAATTTTAGAGCTGAGGGGCCTACAGATGCTGATAGTTGTACATCTGCTTTGCTTGTCTTCTGATGGACAGGAATCAACTCCAGTCCAGGAGCTTTGTAGGCACAAGTCCAAGGTAATAATCTCAAAGTGGCACAGCTGTGGTTCTTGATCAGTTCAAGTGTGTTTTGCACTCATGATCAGCAGCAAGACCCTACAGCCAAGGGGACTTCCGAGTAATCTGAGTTCCCAGCTGTGGCAATAACCAAATCATCAAAGGATGATAAAGTCAGTATTGCTTGGTTGCCTTGGGAACGAAACAAATGCCCAGTCCTGTTCCCTTTGGTAACATAGTAGGATGATAAGTCATTGTTACTTCCCTCCTGTGAAGTGTTCCCAGAGCTCCTGCTCCATGAGCTACGTGGGATGTGTCTTGCAGGTTTTGGAGAGATGCGCGTTTCAGTGCGCAGCTTGTGTAATCAGAGCTTTGGTTACAAACTTGCAATGAGCATGCTAAGAGGCGGGATATAGTTGTTTGGGTTTGGCACCACAATAACGCTTCAGTGCTGGCCCACATGTGGCTACCTTGGTGTGTGGGTGAAGAAGAGGTGGGATTGCCTGCACCCATTAGGGTAGATGAAGCTGGATGACTCAAAAGCAGACGCTGGAATAAAGCCCCATATATCTGACTCACAGATGTATCCTTTAACACCACCAGACACTTCTCAGAAAATGTGCCTAAATAACATACTCAAACTGTATTCTTAGAATGGGGGGAAAAAAGAAAAAAAGCAGAAGAGTCTATTTTAAGAGAAACCTCAGTGCTCACCTGAAGGACCCTACCAAAGTTTAAAAAAACCCAGGTTTAAACAGCTCTAATCCAGTTTGACCAGCAGCACCTAAATAAAGGTAGACTAATAATCCCTTCTCCACATCCAAATATTACCTTGCAGAAGTTCACTGTCTTGCACTTATTTCTCATCCATCTGAAAACTACTTCTATTAAACTACCCAAATCAGAAAAACGCAACACATGTGTAGAAAGAAAGGGTCCAAAAATCAGTCCTACAGGTGTTGTAAGCACTTAAATATTTCAACAGTGTTTATAAATGTATGCCAAACAGGAATTATTTCTCTCATAGTATTATGATTAGTATAGTAAAGAATTCCAGTTTCAGAAATAATTGTGTAGCATCGCTCATGAAAGAATATTATGCAAAGAATATTTACCCTAATGTTTTGGTCCAAAGATTTCGGTAATGACAGTAGAAATCCAAACACTAACATTAGTCTAATTTCTCTGATGTTATCTAACTGAGAGATACCGTAACATTCCTCTGTCACAAATCATCATCAAGACACTTCAGAAATTATAGTAGTGTGGCTAGCTCTTTCCCTTTTTACATTAAATTCTTCACAGGCTTGAAGTTTAAGATGTGTGAAACAAGAAGCAATTCTTTAAAATTTCTATTGACACCTAAAATAAGAACATCTTAGTAAGACTTCCAGCAATACCTTAACATATGCCATTAAAAAGAAAGGGAAAAAAAAACCCCTAAATTAAGTGAAAAGCAAAGGGAAAATATTCTCTTAAGGAAAACATGTATCAGTAGTTCCAACAGAGAAAAACAAATGCAGATTTAGGAAGACTGAGAAGAGGAACTTTATTTATATTGACTGGGGAATATAAGAATGACAAGCAGAATACATACCTCAAGACATCAGAAACCAAAGAATTTGCTGCCCACTGTTGAAAAGGCAATCTTCAGCTCACAAAAAACTACCCTCAGTATGCTCTGCAGGCTGACATTTCTGACATTTAAGGAAACATCTTCCAAACATAAAGCAGTAGGTGACAGAAAGTACAAATTATTTGAGCCTTCATCTGAAAATCAACAAAATGCAGACCCAGAAGGTCTGTTGAATTTCTAAATATTTTCTATTCTCACTAGACTAATTCTTCATCAGTCTCAAAGGCAAAAGATTACCAACACTCAAGCTGAACAAGAATGATCTAAGTGATATTCAACAGGGATTCAGCATACTCTCTCCTTGAGGTTGATTTATGGCTGGTCATCTCTGCTTTAATGCCCTAGAAGTCTCTCCTACATAATATATGTTATCAAGATTGAGTAAATTACAAAAGAAGCATCATGCATAATTCTAATTCTCTTCTCACAACAGGATGTTTATTTCCTGTTTCAAGATAGCAAAAGGATTTCCAGTTATCATATTACAGCAATTTACAAAAAATGCCTGTAGGCAGGAAGTTCATGAAGAGTGAAACTGGCTCATAACTAGGTTAGCACATGTGAATGGACTCTGAAATGTAAATTTATCTTGTAAAAAAAAAAAGAAAGAAAGAAAAGAACATCAGCAGATACACCCAGGTATTAAATGAACCAAAGGTCACAGTGGCAAGATTAGTGCCTAGAACAAGAAGTCCCTGGTTGGGGATGGAACATCCAGGCACCCATTGTGAAACTAATTAAAATAAAGCTAAGCCAGTCTTTTAAATAAATAACTCTTTGTGTCCTAAGGAATAAAAGAGAAAAGACCTCATCTTTCAGTCTCTGACTTTTCATCAGCCCCTTTGGGCAGAACTGGATCCATGCTCTGACCTCCTGCAGATGCCCATGCACGTGCCTGAGGCTGTCTGAGAACAGGGTTTGGCCTCTGGTGCACTTCAAGCAAAGTTATGTGCTTGCAGAGAAAATTCAGACTTGCACAGAGGCTGGAAACTTACAGAAAACACAAGCCCCAGGGAAAATGGAGTGGTCTGAAAACATTGCATACACTCTTCAGAAGATACAACCTGAAGACTTGTTCTTTAAAGGTGGGGTGGCATCCAGAGAAATGTCCCAGAGCTTAAGTATCCTGTTCCCCGTGGAAGGTTCAATGTGGAGGGGTAGTGGGTGCTCCAAGCATGCCAGGCCTGTTCTGTACTTGGCAATTGACCCCAAACAGAGGCACGACCATCTTAAACTCCTTTAATGTGTGGAAAGCCAGAGCCAACATCACCATCTTTGTAGTCCTTTTCCTTCCCACCTCCATCCCAGCATGTCCCTAGAAGGTAGGTGTGGGCCCTGCTGAAAGCCAGTTTCCAGGGCTGCTGCAGAACCAGGCAGGGTGTCCCTCTGGACTTCTGTGATGTATGTGGGTGGTGTAAGCAGCCACCTGCAGTCCTGCCTCCTCTCTTACCAGGTTCTGCCCTGGACAAAGCAGCACTCCCTCAATGACAGCACAGATAATGAAAATTATCATGAGGAAATGAAATTCCTCAAGCTTCAAGTGCATGTGCAAAAGAATCATTAATCAGCTGTGTGAAGGAAGGATGGATGCTCTGGTCCACTGTAGGCATACATGTAATTTGAAGGTGTAGTGCAACATCAAGGATACCATTCATTAGAAGAGCAGCCATTCTCTGAACTTTGAGCTTCTATTTCATTTAACTTCATAAAACCCTCTTGGCATGTGGCTTAAAGATCAGGGTACTTGCCATTCTGATGATTATACCAGGCCGTCAACATTTCCACAGAGTTCTCCAGGAACACATGCCTGGAAAACTACAGGGGAGTGTTTAGCAGGTATGGACAGAGCCTCAAAGATAATTCACTAGAACGAGGGAGGTATCCATCTTTCAATAGGATGAAATTAAATACAGAGCAAATGTCACTAAAACAATCTCATCCTTTTCAGAAGTTGATCTTCAACTGTTATCAACTGAGAGAATTGCACCATTTTGCAAAAAGTAACCTCAGACCCAGCTGGGTATCTGACTAAAAGATTGCAACATATTAAGTACAAGTCAGAGAATTGAAAATAAATTCCTCTCACTGAAAGTGCTGTAAAGCTGGAGTAATATCATCGATGTCAGCTGAGTAACACAGATTGCCACCACTGTGCTTTAAAGAACTTGGTATTTGATCTCATTCTTTTTCAGGAATTTGCCTTAGAAGCCCATCAGGCATAGTCAGTTCTTTTGTCTCTGCTATGCTGCTACTGCTGTAATTAATCTTTTTCCAACCACCCTATTGGCAATTTCCCTAATGCACACACCCTCCCTCTCCCTACCTCCCTCCCTCCCTTCCTCTCCATCTCTCTCTCCTCCAATTCCTCTTTGCTATGCACTTCCTCCCTCACCAGCCTTTTGGGAACACATCATCTTTTCTCTTAGCCTGTGAGCCAAATCATCTTTAAACTCTTCTTATCAAGGTACAGAAGTCTTTTACTCAGAGGTATCTGTGCCCTGAATATAGGCTTGGTTATTGAAATGGTGATATAAATTAAACCTTCATGTTAATATTAATACTAATATAGCTACTTGGCAGTGTGGGTGTAAGTAAAATCTTGTTAATACACTTTAAGTTCTGACCAGAGGGGTACATGTTATTATTTTAAATAACCTGTAATTTTTTTCTATCTAAAAAAATTAAAGAAAGTAACTAATTTTGATCACGTGAATCATTTGACACTACAAATCATTTCTTAGTATATTTTTAGCTATCAAATTGAAGCTTATTTCAAAGCAAAATATTTTCAAGCAAATAAAATCAAGATGAGTTTTTTCTAAAAAAAAAACTGAGATGAAAAAATAATTTTCAAGAAAATACTGAGATGAAAATTCTGACCAGTAAAATGAAATTAGCATCTGAAATGTAATTTTAGTTAACCCCAACAGGCATATTCATTTGGAAAAACATCTTTCAAATATTCTGCTCAGGGGGAAAAACAGTCCTTCAATTCTGGTTTGCTTTTATCACGTACTGTAGGCAAAGCAAGGATGGGGGCTTTTGCCTGGACTGGTGGGTCAGTGACTCACTTCCCTGCAGGGGAAGTGAGTGTGGCCAGGCAACACCTGCTCACCAGTGCCTTGTGCACTCACAGGTGCTGGAGTCTGGAGGATTTGGCTGCCACTTGTCCTTGCCCACTGAACCTTTTGCTTCTATTAACAGTTGCCCTCCGTGTATGACAATGGCAGGGATGTGTGTGTTTGTACAACCCACCCAGTTTCACAATCTACTGATTATGTGATTCTTCACCAAAACACAAAGGCAGGAAATTTAAACTAAAACTTTTAATAAACTCTCATAATAATAATAATAGTGTATAGACAGATTGATATGTATACTACAGCACTTTCCCAAATTGCTTTTTTCCCTTACCAAGCAACCCCTTTGCTGCCTGACACAGCTTCTGTGAACTCTCTAATTGCCTCTATCAGGCCTGTGAACCATCTAAATCCTCCTCTTCCCAAAGGAAGCCCCCCATCCCTTCTTGATCCATGTGTCATGCTGTGCACTGCACACCCTAGCAGTACAAACCACATTAGAGAGGCGCTGGGGTGGAAGTGTACGGGCAGCACATCTCACCCACACAGGTGCATGCTCCCTGTGGAGGACACTGAGGTGACTGCAACCACTTTTCCAGGTGCTCTTTCATCCAGGTCCATCTTTAGAAGCCAACACAAGATGTGGTCACTGGTCACTTGAACAGCAGGAAGGCAGACATTCTACTGCTATTCATGTTACTGTGGGTAACACTGCTTCTCATGACCAGAAAGATTAATTCCAGAAGATTTTAAACCCTGCTTTCTGTAATGGGCACATCCCACAGAGATGTTAGTGGTTGTCCAAATAATGGCCAAGTAGTACTTTCTTACCTTTCCATTCTCACACACAGATGCAGACAATGAACATATTCCTGCCACTGATGTTCCCAGCACAATTTTTATTTCTTCAGTGGTAAACATGATTTTGGTGGAAAATGCAGCAATAATAGACCTTGTGCTCTTTTATTACCACACCACTGACATCTGGTTGGACAATGATATTTCAGACAGAAACAGATTTGGAATAGTGTGGCATAGATGTCAGACAGTGATCGAAATTTACCTCAGGACTTCTTGAGGGTGTCAGGTCTGAAGAGTCCTAGTGCTGAACTCCTTGCACAGTTTCTTGGAGGTCCTGGCCCTCCTAGATCCATAGGAAGGCCTTTTTGAGACATTTTGTCCTTGTGCTTCTGTTCTGCTGTCAGTGACTGGTGCATTAGGACTCCGAAACCCTCAGGGCTGCAGTTAGAGGTCCCCGAGTGGTCTGTATGGTCCCTTCACCAGAGTGTGTGATCACCCTCTGAACATCACCAGAAACTTCTATACCTTAACCCATGCTATCTTCCTTACCCAGCCTCACTCCAGCCTTGGTCTCCCTATCTCATAAACCTTGGGTCTGCTGAAGGCAGAGTGATGGGAAGAGCCCTGGCCGCGTTTGCTCAGCAGTTCCACACAGAGGAACAGGCAGTCACCATTAAAACCACAGAAAGAGTTCAAAGGTCTGCTTCAGCTTTCCAGAAGTCAAAGTACTGTGACAGTGCGGCCACTACTAAATGGGTTATAACTCGACAGAAGTATAGCAGAATGGGCACATACAAACAAGCATGAATGTCCAGACCCAGGTAAACCCTGTGGTAAAGGGTCAGTGATGCTTTTCCTGCCTTCTATTTGCCTCTTCCCTGCTTTCCAAGTTTCACTCATTTACCGGCTGTGCACCTCTCTTCAAATTAATTTCTGCCCAGTGTTGCCTTGTTACACTGAATGGATTTTTTTTTTTGAGCCTTTTAGGGAGGTGCAGAGACTGCCTTCATTCAGATTGTTCAACAGTCTTATCCATAACCTCTTCCTAACAGGTGTTCAACACATCCCAACAGGATACATTTATCCTGAACTTCCTTACTGCTTTAAACAAAACCTCATATTCCCTATGCCTTCCCTTTCTCCTTCCTTTGATCCATCCTTTTTTAAGCTTTGTTTGTGCTATTAATAATCGAGAGTTCAGCGCTGTCAGCACATTCAACACAGCAGAGAACAAAGGGCAGAAAACAGCCCCACCCAAAATGAGTTTACAGCCTAATGAAGGCAAACAAAACCCTCCACTTGGCTGGCTGCACAGGGTGGCAGGCTGAATGGGAACTCCTGGGCTGGGACGGGGCGGGGAGTGGGGGGAGGAGGGGGATGTCCTTCAAAACCCACATTTTTAAGTGGACGAGAGCCTGCTTGTTCACAAAAGAAAAGAGTTTAAGGGGAAAGTTTTTTCTGAAAGTGAAAATGAAAGCCTGATGAAGCAATTTTTGGGCAAAGGGACGCCAGACAGATGGAGATAGGGAGATGGGTGGGTGCAGAATGTAAGTGAGGAGAGATATGCAGCTTAAATAGCTAATCAGGAAAGAGGGCAAAGGCACCCAGACACCCTGCGAAGACACACTCATAAAGAACCAGGGACAGATGGAACCAGAGCTGCGCAGAGCCTTTGAAGGAGCAGATAAGCAGGTTGAATTTAATGGGGGAATGTGAGAGGTTGTAACTGAAGAGCTCAGGACACAGAGGATCATTAAGACTTTGCAAGGAGTATTGAGCACTGCATAAGGAGCTTGGAAAATCTCCTGTATTTGAAGGTTTTAAGGACAAGTTAGATAAACATCTGTTGGGAATGTTGTAGATGTGGCTGATCCTGCCCTGGAGCAAGTGATGGGTCCGATGACCTTTTGAGCTCCCTTCCCTTTTCTATGTGGGTGTGGCAGGCCAGGAAGATAATTTGCCAGATGGTAAACACATTTTTGCCCAGATTGCAGCTGAATAAGGAGTACTGATTTGAGGGACGAGGGGGTCCCAGGCTGTACCACTGCGCAAAGGTATCACATGAAAGCTGGAAAGGAGGAGAAATAATTAGGTTACCGCACAGTCTTTTCTGCTGAGCGTCAGCCAAGTGTATCGATGGGAGGGAATGAAAGAAAAGAGATGAAAAATGGGTCAAAGATTGCAAGTATAAATTCAGTTGTGTTCGATATGATGAAATTGTTCCTATGAAAACTATTGTATCGTTGAATGACACCGTGTATTCACTCACAAGGCCATAAGTATGTCTTTCCCAGACTAGCTATAATAGAGATCTTCATGTCTCTACTCTAAACAGACAATGCCAAGGGGGTCAGCAGAAGCAAGGAGAAGCACTCTACCCCAGCTAGTCTGAAGGTGAAGTAGAAAGGAAAGAAGAGTCAGCAGCAAAACAAAGGAATCGGGTATTAGAACACGCACACACAGGAGACACTGAGATGGCAGCAAGAGAGGGTTCCAAGTGGGGAACAAAAAGGTATGCTTTTGTAATAGGAAAACCCTCTTTTATTGGCAAGACCAACTGTACTAAAGTGAGCTGAATGAAACTTTTGGTTTAAATGACAATTCAGTGTTGCAGAGAAAATATTTTCTACATTCTTAAATGGCTCTGAAAAGAGCTCAAAGACTGCATCCAGAATGAGGAGGAAATTGAGGTAGTGGAAAGGCATGGAGTCTTTGTGGCTTTACTTTATTAACCTTATCTAGATTCCCACACTTCTTGTATTATTTAGAAAAGATGAGTCAAGTTTTAGACTCTCTAGCAAACTCTATGTGTGTGTGTGTGTGTGTGCATACGCAGAGATTTAGTTACACTGTGTCCTTGAAGAAACAAAATGTAAACCAGATAAAAACTCATATTCCTCTAGTGGGATACAGGGAGACATAACAACTACTGAGAACTGGGCAGAGAAAGTACCAGTTGCAGAACTAGACTATTAGACTGAGGGTTCCCTCCTGGTGTCAGGCATGAGGTTTGCTTCCAAAAGGCAGGATAAATGCTCAAAGCCAGGAGCAGGGTTTAGCCCAGGGTTTAGTTCCAGTAAGATAAGGCCTTTAGGCCTCCAGAGTCTGGGCACTATCATAACCATCTGGTGAGAGTCCTGTTGTGTCACTCTTACAATTCATACTGGTAATGGAGAAGGAAGGAACATAAAGAATTAGAATACAGTTGATATAAAGCTGAGTTTGAGTTGATGAGTAGATCATAGCAATGTCAGAGCAATGGAGGAAGACTAGAAACAGAATGGGCAGGGAGTGGGTCAAGGACAAGCAGACGGCCATGAGAGCTATCAGCAAGGACAGGGAAATGGGTTGCCAAGGGATTACCAGGCAATGAAAAAAAGAACAGGCTGCAGACAGCCAAAACAACAAAGAATCACTGAATGACTGGTCATAAATGAAAGGCTGAGAAGGGGGGAAGCAGGCTGAAAGGTATCTGAGGTGAAAATAATCAATGAGAAATTGATTATTTGAGTTATCATTGGTGACTTGGTAGTCACAGGCTGGGGAAGATGAAAAGAGCAAGAAGCCACGGCAGCAGCCAGAAAAGGTCATGTTGACCTTGACCAACACCTTGTTAATTGATGAAGGTGCCTAATTTCAGCCCCATAGCAGAGTAATAGATGGAAGATTCAGGGAAGTCATGTGCATTTTCACAAAGTTTGAAGTCAAAGGTAGATAGAAGTTGCTGAGGAAGAAAAAGTCTAGATTAGATTTTAAAAGAAGAGATGAGGCGTGGGTCAGATGACAGAGGGGAAAGAAATTTAAATGTTGGGAAAGTGAACTGTCTGTGATCTGGAAGATAGGGATGAACTCAACACTTTCAGGTTTTTGTTCATGGTTATGTATGCTAGCTATTAGCACTTCTGAAACTGAAAACATCTTCACTTGGAAGTCGTGGCAACATTTACAGGCTGCTCAACTAATGACAAGAGAACTCAAAGCTATCAAGAGAACTCAGGGCTTTTGCTACTGAAAAGAGGCTCCTGGCTCAACCAGCCAGTCACCAGCCAGACCTCTGCTGCTAGAGAACAAGTACCATTTAGGTGCCCAGCTTCCACATCCCATCTGCACAGCTTCAATAAAGTGTCCAAAGTCCATCCTGAGTGGCTTTGAAACAGCATCAAAATTATATCTCTGCTTCTCTGTCTGTATATTTTATTACACAGGAAGCAAGGATCACAGCTTTCTGACAGCGACTCACCACCCGTACCTGGATGTTATTTCAACTAGTTTCTCTGCCTCCATTTTACCCAGAAGTAGGTATAATACAGTGCTAATCTCACTGAAAACCAGTAGGAACTCTAATCCAGAGCTAAAAATCACAGATCTTACTTTTCCATGCAGCAGAAGCAGATATGCTATCTTCTGTGCATGAGAGTGTGTGTGTGTGTGTATATATGTGTATATATATATGCATGAATCATAAGTGATCTATCATCATTAATTCATTAGATATTCATTGTAATTACCCTGCTTGTGATGAATTAATTTGTCATTAATTTAGATGTCACATGTACAGTACTTTTTCAAGGATTGCCATATGATTCAACCTTAATTAATCTACCTCTAAAGCAAAATGCTAACAATCAATTCACATTACTGGGATGCTTAGGCTGTCAGCAGGAGCATGTTTATTATGATTATTATTATTTATGGACACAAGGAAGAAGACATTACAATATTTGCAATCATCTATATGTTCCATACAGTAGGATATTTTAGTCCCAACATAGCTATATATCTGCACGGCCTTGCTTAGCCGATTTGTCTAATCGATTTGTGAATGTCCTTATCTTTAAAGATGTCACCTTGTATTTAAAATCATTGGCAGGTCATTATCCATAAAGATGTCTCAACTAATTTTTTTCTTCAGCAATGAATCCTATTGCTTACCCACTGTACACCAGAATCTCTTTTCACTCTCTTATGGTCCTCTCTGGGGGTGGAAAAATTTATAAGGACATATCAAAGGTTTAAAAACAATCCATGCAATATTTGTATTCCAGAATGGGCCTTATGTAAATAATGAAGTGACACTCAATTTAGAGAAGGCTTTATTACTAAAGAAGGAAATGTTATTTCAATCACATCTTGATTCAGTTGAACTCCAGATCAGTTTTCTCAGTGCTGTAGTAAGAACACCAAGTGCAAACATTGATTACAGTAAGATATACAGAAGCATCAAATAAGAGCAAGCAATATTTCTGTTTAAATGCACCTCGTCCTTCACCATAAGAAAGCACAAAAGCTATCAAACTGGAAATACTTTTAGAATAGGTAAGAACTATGAATGCTATTTAAATTAAATGTAAATAACTAAAAACAAAGTAAAGCTGCAATACATAAAGAATGTACTGCAGGAAACAATGAGATATGGAATTTCTGCTTTGTACAGACTTCCATATTATTCTTACAATGATTTTGGATACATCATTATTCCTTGTAGTCCTCTTGGTACTTCAATTTCCAAATCCTGGGAACAGTATACTTACACCTGCTGAGTTCTTTTTTCCTAAGTTTTGTTTTCATTTTCCTCTGATGCAATGTTGCATTTTTTGTAGAGGCAGTGAATAGCTTATTGTAAAATAGAGGATTAATATTAATGCACACTCTTAACAGCTTTTATCAGGAATACAGTGAGCCTCCTTGAAAGATTTTTTTGTCCTTTTCTTGGGGTATGACAGTATGATGTATATGATCTATCATGCTCATTTCCTTCACGCATTCTTAGCCCTACTGGAGCAGCCTCAGAGTGATGGTAATCTTATGAAAACTCAAAATGATTTGTTTATTACTGAAGGTTTATTTAAGGCTGTCACCATGACCTATATCCATTAGTAACCTCAAGAATTCTTAAAGGGACACCGGTCCCATTACCTGCTATTTTCAGCTGTACTCCATGATAGCAGAAAGCTAAGGCTGTTGCTTCTAAGAGCTTTTGATAAATTATATTGCTATCCTTCCCTCCCCTGCAACCTTCTATGTTCTATAGGTCTCTTGCCTGGAAAAATGTTTTATCCCTCCCATATCACTCAAGCAGCACATATAAGGGCATTGAAAGAAGGGAAATGAGGTAGCAACATCCAGTGTATTGGTTTTTGGCAATTTGACTCCACAGGCAAATTGTTTTGAATAAAAAAGAGCAGGAGCCCAGATTCACTCGGAGGACACAATGACCTAGCTCAGCACCAAAGTCCACTACCTACATGGCCTTCATATTTACAAGTTTACACCCCAGCTCCCTTACAAACGAGCCACCTAAAGTACCTCATTTCTTCCAAGAGAGCTGTGCAGCCACCAGAAAAGCCCCTGTTCTGCCTCCCTAAGTTGGTCTGCCAGGCCCAGAGCATGGTCACAAGAGGGCTTTGTGCAGCAAAGGTGGAACAGAAAATGGCAGAGTTTCTCACCATCTCTAGGCTTCATATTTAGTACCTTAACTATCATACAGAAAAGTATAAATATTTTCTCACACTGTTTTGAAGAATTACATCCCATTTCCCCAGATGAAGCCCTAAGTTATGATCCCTGGCCACTGCAGTCAGTCCTGTCAAAGACATTATACTTTGCATTTCACTTACATTCAGATGAGAGCCAGGGCTACATCCTGACTAGCTGCTACGTGATCCTTCTGGCATACCTTTAGGCTGAATGACTGTTCCAGCTCATGACATCTGAGGTGCAAGTGAGGCAACAGCTTCAGGTTTTGGCAGAAAAGGGCAGGCACTAACCCCAGCGAGGACCTGCAGCCATGAGTTCTGAGTAGTGAGGAATGGCCACCCTCTATGTGAGCATAGTCAGGAAGTATTTAGGATCTTCACAAAGGACGTTCATGGACGGGGCTATGTTATAACATACTACAGCTGTATTATATGTAACTGTATTAAAACGAACTGATGTGGCTGCCACCTGCCCTGTGCTGAGTATTTACACTACTCTGGGAGTAAAAGACTTGGGTTTAGGCTCTCTTCAGCCTGAGAAGCATTAAACCTATGTCCCAAGAAAAAACTCTGTCCACCAGACTGTGACAAGACAGTCTCTCCCAAGCCTGCAGCATAGGAACAGTAGGGTTTTCTCCTAGCATTCAGACAGGTGTTACGATTCCAGAAAGAAACCCCACTTATATATACATAGGATCAGAGGATGACTCAGTAAGGGACCTCAGGAAGTCTCTCATCTCAGCTATGAGACCAGAATAGGTTGGCCATGGCCTTGTCCAGTCTGGTTTTGAGACCCTCCAAAGGTGGAGATTACAGCCTCTGACTGACCTGTTTCACTGATTGATTCTCATAATGGGGGAAAAGGTTTTTCTTATACCCAACTGACACTCTTTTACCTCACCTCTTGCCTTCCTGACATGTACCTCTGTGGAGAGCCTGGATTTGTCTCCTCAATAACATCCTCACACTTACTGGCAGGCTTCTAGGAAAGACAGAGTTTTGCTCCTTATGTCCTGACTCAGTCCACAGCAGTCAGAGTACTCTGAAGACTGAAGATCCTTCAGTCTGTGTCATGAGGTAAGGGCTCCAGACCTCAGCCACCTTAGTGTGCACAGTGATCCAACTTCGAAAGAAAGAACAGAAAACTGGAAAGTGCTGTCACACCAGGTACGCCATGGTATGGTGTTTATTATGCCCTTCTCATCCTCAGTCCTCATAAAACTTATGAGAACTTTCTTGCCATGCCCCTGTGGTAGGAAATTATGTAAAAGATGGGCATCACCAAAGATAGTCACAGTCACAGTCTTCGGCACACCTAGCTTTTCATGATTCTCCACAAATGACTCCTAAGTGGAATGCACAGACCCATCTGCCTTAATAGAATGGTGATCCTCTCCACAGAAAAAACACTTCTGAGCACATGGGGAAATCAGAGAACTTCCAGGGTAAGATTAGGCAAAATCTACTGGCATCTTCCATAGATTCATGCCTATAGCTTCCTGTTCAGCATGCTGGTTTTTGTATTTCCTATCCTCAGGCATTTAATTCTTCTGCATTAGATAAGCGAGTCTGTCATCTTACCTGGGCTGTGAATTTCCCAAGATGATAGGATATAAAAGAGCAAAGGTTTTCTGTATGAGTTCACCTTGAGAATGTAGTTCAAATTACAGGGTTTACCTCCTTAGTCCAGACTATCTCAATTAGCACATATGCTCTTCCTGCCTGGCTAAATCCACTTATTCCCCTCAGAGATCTCATCTCCTGTCTTTTCCATCTGAAATTCCCAGTTTATTTTACCTTATCCATGGACCTGGCTATGTTAAGCTCTGCATAAATCTGCTGAGGAATTAAAGAAATGCTATTAAGCTATATTTAATATTCTAGCATGGGAGAAAACAAAATCCTTCTTCTCTTCTCTTCTCTTCTTTCCTGTAAAGGGAGAGAAAAATTTGTTTCCCTCTTGGAATCTAACTTTACACAATGGAACTCTTTACCTTTAAGTCCTGGTATAAGGGTTGAGATCACAGGCTTGAATCATCCCTTAGCTTGGTTTGTGAAATTATATGTCTCATACAAGACAGGCATGAACAGGCTGTGACACAAAGTCAATCTCCAGAGTCAAGAGGCTGGATCATCTGAAGTCTGTAGGCGGTAAAGCTGTACATACTGAAAGTTCATACAATATAACTCTTTACAGTGGTAGTGCCAGGTTTCAGCTGGACTTGATAATCTTAAAGGTCTCTTCCAACCTTGATTCTGTGATGCTACGAATGTCATTCATGCATCCAGCTCAAAACATGGCTCTGAGTCCAAGTTGCAGAACTCACCTGGCCAAAGTGTGCCCTAGGAAGATACACATATCCTAGAATTCTCTTTAGCTGGTCAGCTAGCAAAAAATACAAACCCAGTAACTTGAAGGATCAAGGTGCCTGACTTTCATTTTGTTAAGAGTTAGGAATGCCCACAATGTGACGTAAGGACCAAGCTTCGAAGTACCGCTGGCCATGGAGGTCCCTGGATGTAGGTGATAAGTGAAGTAAACCATATAGCTTTAGGACTACAGGCCTGTGGCAACACTCTGTAGCCACGCAGAACTATACCATGTCTGCAACAGCTGGGCCAAAGAATTCCATACACAATTTCAAGCTTTATCCAGACCTTTACAAATATTTTGTGTTTGTCTATAAAATGGAGCTGTTTGCAAAATTCAAGGTGATAATTAAAACAAAATCTTTTAGGGAACATTTTTATGTAAGAAAGAAAAGAATTTTTTGTGTGTTAAGACAAAACTTAACACAGGGTTATGTAATGACTGTTCTCATAAGGTGCATTGATACAGTATATAATTAAAACTAGTCCCTACAAATGTTTAAATGTGACAATGATAGAAATAAATAATGAGGAGTTACTTTCAAATAAATTACTATTTTAGTCATACCATATTCAGGACCCAAGGTACAAAGACAAAATTAAGGACTCCTCTATGCTGTGTCTTCAAAATCTCCATTCTCTCTGATTATAAGGGTATGATAGTCCATATGGTGAGAAATGATTTTTAAAGTTTGCAGATTTCACCCTTCAACTGTTGGGAAACATGTTTTCTTTAGCGGCAAGGCAAATTCTTACTGGATAAGGAAACTTAGACTCACTTTTAGTGATTAGAAAGCAGCCCTTCTTTAGGACACTACAATTCCAATCACAGCAAATGGCCTGCAAGGACCATCTGTTGCTCTGTTGAAATGCCTGAATAAGAGGGTGAAAGAAGAGGAGATAGCTGATAAATTAGAGCTCTCCTGAAACATCTATGTGCATAAATCTTACATCTAAAATAGCTTCATGCTGTCAAAGGAGGATAAGAAACTCTTCTGGTATGGCTTGGTGAAGCACGAGTGGAAACTTCTAATGGAGTGCTGTGTTTCAAAGAAAATTTAAAGTCCAGATAGGTTGTTAGGAATGCTACATAGAGCTGTGAGCCGTAAGACTACCTTTCTATAAGCTGCGACTTAGCTTGGCTGCAAATAAATTGCTTGTGTAGATGAAGAAATCACAGTGTGAAATCATATGCCTGGTGCTATGCAGGAGGTTAGAGCAGATGAACACAGAAGCCCTTCTGGCCTACCAATCTATGGGGTCTACCAAATCTTGCAGGAGGTAGTGTCTATGCAGACAAGAAACAGAAAAATCACCTATATAGTTACAGTAGCACTATATGTAAAATGGGGAATCTAAAACCATGTGAATTAGTCAGAGGTCATTTTTTATTTACTGAGCCATGTATACATGTGCAGGTGGCAGAGGTAAATTAAACTGATCCTTAGATTCAATCACCCACCAGATTTGTCCAAACTATAGAGATTATTCTAGCTAAATCCTGTATATTTATATATTTTGGAACAAAACTCAAAATAAACAGCAGCACTGGTGGGTACTATCACAGAAAGGCCTTTCCAAACCACCAGCATCTGCCTCTAAACATTAACTGGCTTGCTCACAACTGAAACGCACACAAGAAAGATTGGCACCTGCTAATGAAAGTATTGCTTCCCGGCTATGTTGGGTAAACATCAGTTTGATTAAATCATTTTGGGTTTAATAAAGAAGAATGGGTTAGGGTTAGGAGAAACACCACAGAAGTGGCTGGATCTCGGTCAGGTGCAAGGGATATAAATACACATATACATATGTGTGTGTGTGTGTGTGCGTATGGACTCTCCAGTGCATATTTTTGTCTGCCGTGTGCTCGGCGGAGCGCTCGGCGGCCGGGGGGCAGCGCCGGGGCCGGGCCGAGGGGCGCCGGTCTCTGGTGCCAGTGGCAGCGGATGGCCCCGAGCGGAGCCAGGTCGCTTCCCCCGCCCTGTGCCCGCACCCCAGTCCCGCTGGTCCGGGCAGAAAGCGGGGCGGCAGCCGGCAGATGGAGCACAAGGCCAGAAACCGGGCTGGGGAACGCGCTGGGGGGAAGGGGAGAGCTGCAAAAGTGCCCGGTCCTTTGATTCATAAAATACATAAATCCTCCGAGATGAATAATAACAGGAAAAAGCAGTGACTGTGCGCTTCCCACGAGGCGAAAATACTGAAAAGTCCCAGCACCCGCAGGGTGACTGCCTGTCTTTAGCCTGGAATTCATGTTTGGACGGCGGTTCCGTAGGGAGATTGTCGAGATTCGCGCACCTTCTCCGTGTTCCTGTGTCTGTTTCATTCGCCTTCGTGGAAAAGTGTGCTCCCATCACCACCCTGCAAATTAACAGCATAGCACGCAGTAACTGCTGCTTGGTGTTGTAAGACCTACCGTGCACTGTCTATGTAACAGCTTATAAAGTCGGAGAAGTAGAATAGTTCTGGTTTTCAAAAGAGCGTTAAAAAAAAAAATACATTTTCAGGAGCCCTTAAAAAAAAGTTTTTAGATAAATGGCCCACAGGCAGAGATAAAGCCCTGGATTTCAAGGTCCTATAACTCTCACAGAAGCTTCATCATCATTGTCACAGCTGACGTACAACATTGATTTTTGTGTTATTATCCAGACCAGCCAGAACATAATGTGTGAACAACTACCATCTATTTTTCCACTGGCTTTTATTTCTAATGTGCCCCAGACTCTGAGCAAATGTGAATTCGAGCCCCTTAGTTCAGTCAAATTTATTATCCTTAAGGGAGGGGGACCAAAATCACAATTGTAAGTGCTCCCTCCGCTCACACACGCATGCACGCACACACACACTAGATGTGCTGTCTGTGCACCACTCCCCTATTGTTTTCACTGTAACTGATTTTGGCACCAGCTCTTTAGCACTTTGGAAGGGCCTTCATTAGCACTGGGACACTGTCCAAAAGGAATCCAGAAAAATCAACACATGGCTGCTCTTGTTCTCATGATAAATGACAGCTTTGGCTGAAAAACAACAACAGTAAGGAAGCAAAACAAAACCCAAAAAGCAACAAGGGTAGCCATAATGTGAATAGGAGAAGTCAGACATGACTAACTCAGCCTGGATGAGGGAATGGGCTTGGCTGGGAGGGGGCAGGGGAATTCCTCCCTCAGTACTGTATTAAAAAAGTGGTTTGGCCTTTACACTGACATGGGGAGTTTGTTCTCAGTGGGGAGAGATGCAGGGCAGCGGGAAAACCCTGCCAGACCAGACCACACCACTTCGATTTGTGAAGTAAAGGGCACCAGCACACTGTGCTATGGAAAATAAAATGTCTGCCATCCTCATGAGGAGGAAGAGGGACCCATGTCCCTTATGTAAAGCAGAGCTTACAAATGCAGAGAATGTATTAGGCTGCCGTATTAACCCATTTATTCCCCAATGGCTGTGTTTACACTCAAATCCTGAAGTGCTTACTCAGGCAAAACTCCCAGTTGACCTAGTCCTGAAGGCTTTAATCAGGAAGTATGCCCAATGACTTCAATGGGAGCTTTGTCTCAATAACTATTCAGGATATGGCCCATAGGGATCTTGAAACTAGAACTAATTGAATTTTTTGCACGACATGCCTTTTCACTTGAAAAGAACCCTTTTTATCCAAAAACAATTCTTCACAAAATGCATCAGTCATTTTTCTTTATTATTGGAAAATTTCTATCATATTTCACCAGAATGGTCTCAAACTTCTTACTTTGTACAGTTAAAAAAAAATAGCTGGTAAAAAAAGCAGATCCTTATGGGCATCTTTACTTTTTAGCCAAGGAAAAAAAATGACAAGCAAATAGCTTTGAAACAATGTTGGTGAAAACTGTGGAAAACACCTAGAGAATGTCACAAGAAAAAGTAAAGTCCTTTTTCAAATAAAGGAAAATCGGCTTACTAAGTTTATTTTGTTGCTATTGTTAAAAATTCATTCCTTGCATTTTGATTTCTTATATTAAGAACTACGATACACTACCAGTGAATACACAAGTTTGCATCTGTAGTTATCTTAAACCACCACAGACCATTTTTAAACTTGTTTTGCAGCCCTTAAAAAGGAAACAAATGTCAGCCCTGACCTGTGAAGTCTTCCACACACTTAAGCATAGGAGCTATAAGGAGTCCTTCAAGTTGCACAAAATTCAACAAATATTTTAAAACAGGCTGACATTCAGAACAGAAGACAGATGTGGAAAGAAGCACCATAAAGAAAATTTTGAGGCAAACATCCACAAATCTATGAAAAGATGTACAAATCCATCCTAACTGTGACAAAATTTTCCTGAAACTGCCTAAAAAGTGGGGTTTGTGCCTTTATTTTAAAGTCTGAGAACAGCCTGCTTTTCCAAAAATGTATTTCAGGATCTGGAGTCCAATCCAAGAAAATTTTAAAATACATTTTGAACTTACATTTTCAAATGAGAACATCTATTAAATTTAACGGGAAAAAGAAAAACAAAAAAAATCTGCTGTAAATAAACCAAAGTAACATTTTCCAGAAATCCTCCTTGAGCTCTGCACACCACGTATCTTATCCCAGCTTGGCACATATCGGATGGCTGGTCAACAGTGACCCATGAGAATACGCACAAGACCCTCACACATCAGCTGCATTACAACTTGTTCATTACCACGCACAGCATCCCACATTGATCATGAATATATATCATTAGGAAACAGGCTGTACACTGATGAGAAGGAGTTTGGAAATTGTCCTGCTTGAAATTCACATGAGAAGTACATTTCTGATAGATGCTTAGGCTGTTGACTTAATATGGTTAAAACCTAAGCAGGTATTATATTGGAACTTGCACCTGGATCTCTATCCATTCAAAAATATTTAGAGACAAGTCTTATTAACTGATTTTTATTTTGCTACAAAGCGAAAGGCCTGATGAGATTTGCTGAGAAATCCCCTCTGGTGTCTGAATTTAAATCAAGCTTGGGTCAGGCATTTGTTCTGAAACAACATGAAACAGCACACCTCAGTGTTTTCAGAAGAGCTTCATGTAAAGCTAGATCTTTGCGAGCTACAGTTCAAACAAAAATTCAGGGACACTAGTAGATTTGAGCTTATGCTTTCCCGTATCTCCCTTGTGAAGCTAAATCACTGGGAACAGTCAGTTGAGTGACTTCTAAATTCCCCTTCACACCCACCCAATTAAACTTTTATCATATGGGTTGATCCCGTGATATAAAACACAAGTGTGTCTTAATGCAATTTGAAGTCGCAGGCAGCCTTCTGGGAGAAGGGCAGATGCCTGATGTACCTTAAGCTGATGTATTGGATGCTGGTTTTTCCTGCTTTATGCCATTAGTACACTTGTTCACCATCTCCCCTACCACATTGCCATCAGGGAGGTCTCAGCTTGGCAGCAGGCTGGGATCCCTGCCTCTAAGCTGAAAGAGGTTGAGCTATTTGCAGAAATAATGCTTTCCAGACGTACTAAACAGCACTCATCTTTCCAGATGGAGGGGCATTAGTGTTGCTTCCAGCCATCTCTTCACCTTCTGGTGTACTTGCCACTCCTCCTGTATGCACCACAAGCCTTATGCTTCAGATACCTCTCCTGCGTGCTGAGAAACTCTGCGAGCTGCCTGCACCTTGCAGCCCTTGGAGCGAGCTGGAGGAGGGATACAGCCCATCCCATTTTAGAGTGGGACTCCTGTCAGATGGGAAATGGGACATGGGGAGGCTCTGAAAGGAGCCAGAAGTTCAACCTTTTTTTTCTCCCGTGGTCTGTATTCCTACTTAAAGGATTTAAAAAGGAGAGGATTTGGCAGGTAGAGGATCTGCTGAAGAGAAGCGTTGATCGCAGCCAAGCCAAAGGGGGAGGGGGAG